>JAJEKV010000657.1:0-123600 GCA_021234155.1 Isoetes taiwanensis
GTGTTGATGAGAGAGACTCACAAAGTATATTTCTAGTTGATAGCAATGGTGTCCCAATTGGACCCGTGCATATACCAAGTTTTTTATACATAGTCCATGGGGAATGTATAAAACCATTAGTTATGTTAGCAACAAATGCAGGGACTTGAAGATAATTGTCTCGAAAAAATGGTAATCTCTCCTGCCTCGTTTTTTGTTGGTTGATGTTTCCTTTTGAAATACCGTAACCATGTAATTTGGTTGTTGAAGGGATGGATCAACCTGGTAACATAACGGTTGATGGGGAACAGATGACTCTCTTGAATATATTACCTAAATGGATATCTTGAAAACCTTTTTGGCGGCCATAAAAGTAAGTTTCCTATTTTGTCATGCTATTCCTTTATGGTGACCAAGATTTCTAACATTTATTGTATTCGAGGGATGGAGCCAACGTGCATGGCTATTTTGTTTGGTCGCTTTGGACAATTTTGAATGGCTTTCAGGTTACACTTCAAGATCACGGGGTTGTCTACATTGACTACAACGACAACCTAAAAAGAGGCATCCTAAAAGACTCAGCCAAATGGCTCAAAAAAAATCCTTGCAAAAATGAGCTCTTTGGCGAGGATCTTTGAGCCATTTGGCGAGAATATTAGGATGTTTCTTCAGGTTGTAGTCAATGTGAACAACGTTCAAAACATAAACTAGATTTTCAACCAAATTATAATATAAGCTCATTTATCATTTGGTTTTCCTCCACTCCAAATGCTATGGATATTGGAACAATTTGCAATTTAAGATGTGAGCTATCCCTGTTTCTCTTTCAAGAACCAATGTACACTTGTGAATCGCGGGGATGACCTTTGCTGCATAAGTTAGGCAATATAATTCACCTCTATGTTTGCATAATAATATCAAGGCCGGCAAGCCTATCCTAACGTTTGCAAATCAGGTGAACAAGTTTGATAAAATGGGTATGAAATTGCAAAGATTAGGATGATGTGCAGGTCTAAGTCACAAAATCTATTGCTTCTGAAGATCTGTGAATTGTGGCCCATGTGTGTAACTTCAGGGCCAGTAATATCAAGTTTGTGGTGAAATGCATAACTGAACATTGTCTCCGCTGTTCTTCTTAGCAGAATATGGACTTATAGTGTTCATGGTATAGTTTCTTTCTCCTCAACTGGCTTTGAAAGATCATCAGGATCAGGCTTAGTGATATCAGAGAATTCATAGTCATTATAGATTCTAAAACGTTTTGGACGGAAATTAAGTTGTTGATGTAGGTGTTAGGGTCTTGATAAGCTTTGATCTGCTTAGGCAGTTCGTCTCCAACTTATCAGAATATGTCAGCTCGTGCATGATTCTCTACAGCAAACTTGTGGGACTCAACATGGTGAAGGAGATATTCATGACAAAAGTGTCTGGCATGTTGCAACCTTACATTGTCAAGAAATGAATTCTTCTCACATTCAAGTCATTGGTTGTACAAGATTGATAATATTCCTACTGGAGATGCTAACGCCATATTTAGAATTTATGCCTAGCAGGTTCTTCCCAGATTGTGAATGTGATGTCGAAGACTTGTCTCCATGATCTGGAGGTAGTGACCCAAATCTCCATCTAGCACCAGCCTCAGCGACCTTATGATTATCTAGTTCAAATCTGGACATCTTGATCCTTTGGACTGGTAACAAGGTTTAATCAGGCGTGTGGTGCCAATGGTCAACTGCAATATAACAAAGGAGATATGACCTTTCCTATGCTTGCAAAGATATTAACTTGGAGATAATCCATCTCTCAATCATTTCGGAAGTCAATCTGTCAATTTTGCTGCTTCAGACTTTTAACCTCTGCCGTCGTGCTCTCGACATCTTCTAATGTATTTCAGTTTCTTGCATTGCAACATGCTTTGCTGACACAAACGGAAACAAACCATGTAGCCTTCTTAATCCAGAGCAATATGCTTGATGACGATTGTAGCCTAAAGCATGTCTTTTATAAAAAGCATCTCTGGAACCAAAAGCTAAAACTACAGATATGTGCAACCTCGGCGTTAACGTAATTGACATGAATTTTCAAAAATTACATGAAAATATAGGGAAAAACTACCAGATACCATATGTTTTGACAAATTTCATGAAGATGGCTGAATATAATTTCGTTCCCATCGAGAAAAATATAGGCCAACGAGAAATACCTTTTATAAGTAGTTTAATTTTGTAATCAAAATGGAACAAGCTAAGGACAATGTGCTATTTTAGTGATGGAATGGAGATAGAAAAAAGCTAATGGGATATGCCAATGATATGGCGTGTGCCTTTACAACAAAACCACCTCCACAAAGACTCATTATTGTTTAGGGCCAAAAGGTAGTCTTAGACCTTTAGGACAAAGTGCGCCAAAAGGTATATAGTTGAGCTCGAGAGACCATCTGTTGGGTGGGAGCTCGTGGTTGGGTGGTGAGCTAACTTGCTATGCCGATGTGCGCTTAGTAATATTAGGCGCCCGAGGTTGCAATGAAAACTCTTACGCTAATATTAACTTTGAAGAGAGGAACTCAAAGAAGAGAAACTTTTTGAGTTGGAGGTTGCAATGACCACTTCTTTGCTAATATTAGCGTTGAAGAGAGGAACTCAAAAACTTGAGTTGGGGCGATAATGGGCTCATGAAGGAGGCTTCGAAGGCGTGGAGATGTCGAGCTACATGAACTTGATTTTATTCGTCTTGGTGGTGCAATTACAGCAGACTCTGAAGCGTCCATGTAGTGGCATCAAGGCTGGTGCCAATGGCAAGATTAATTTCAAAACATTCTTAAGCCACTAATGATCACGGATGAGTTTTTTGCATGGCTCTAGGATTTGAATTCTATTTTGAAAAAACTAAGCATGATGAAAACACAATTGTATTTTGCATAGCGCATTCTAGATGGTGTTGCCAAGGATTGGTGTTGGATATCTAGAAGGACCTACAAATCAATACAAATTTTTTCGGATAAAAACTTAAATAAAATCATTTTTTAGTCATAATTGAGGCGTGATCTTCGCCAAATGGAATCAATTACCCAATAGGGCATGGAAGCTACATTTAGAACCTTCACTAGCCTTGTTTAGGTGCGGATAAAGCTACATCTTCAAAGCTGCTAATATTTTACGTAAAATGGCATAGAAAGTGGTGGAGGAAAATCTATCCCTACTAAAGCTATTAATATTCAATGTGACCTCAATATTCCTCTAAAAAGGCGAGTAGTTTAGGGATTAAACCAGCGGGTTTTGCAGCGAAGTGCGAGGCATTCAAGCGGCGAGATCACGGGTTATGCGGATCGTGGAACTATTTGAGACAACGAGTCAAAGGGTCATATCAAGCACAAAAAACCGGCTCGTGCATGAGAATGGGACAACGAGTCAAAGGGTCTTATCAAGCATGAAAGCGGCTCATGCATGAGAATGTGTTTCTTTGTTATTTGATTGACCATAGGTTCCGAGATATTTAGAAAAATGGGGGAATCTAAAGCACCAAAGCCTACTCCTAAGTCTCTGAATAAGGCCGGATGACAAGTAAAAGATGCCTTTTGTTCTTGAGTTATCTGGTGAGGATATTATTGTTAAGACAGTGAGCTTGACTATTAAAATTAACCATTGTACCTTTATCAGGTGATGTGAAGTGATCTCCTCATTTTTATGCTTAAAGATTTGCAATTTCGCAAGGTAAGGTATATCTATAAAGTCGAAGGGGCTGCACAAGGAATGTCTATAGATATATCCTTGCAGGTAAGACTCCATATCTTTAACCAACCATGAATAAGGAAGGTGGAGGTGAAACATTCACTGGCGGGGAGATAGTTCCACATCATTCGATAAAGGCACGGTGGCTAATTTCAATCTCTTTACCATCTTAGCAAAGATAAACTCAAATCATTGCCCAAATCAATTAAACATGTACTTTTTGTTCTGAATAACCCAAAATCTTAGAGACAATTATTGTCAACAATGTTCTTGCCGGATAACTCACAAATGAAAGCCACCTTTTTTTTTTTGTCATCTTTCTTATTTCAGTTAGAATAGGCTTTTGAGCTTTAGCTTCCTTTTTCTTTTCTTTTCTAAATATGTGGGACATTCATAAAACTTATGGTCGGGTCGACTAATACACATAACACCCCATATTCATGCATGAGCCACTTTTCCATGCTTAATAAAGCCCATTTGAACCCTTGTCTCCAACTTGGTATATAATTTGCATGATACGCATATGGGGTTTTCGCGCCCGGGACCTCGTTGGTTTATCCCCAAAACTACTAGTCTCTTTCATATAAACTTTGGATCACATTGAGTGTTAATAGCTCCATGGGATAAACCTTCCTCCTCCACTTTCTACGCCATTTTCTGAGCTCTTCAAAAGAAAGATTAGTAGTTTGAAGACTCACATCTTCAATGACACCAATGATGGACCCCACTCATGAGTTTCTCAGACTTTTTAATATCATTTTTATTGAGTTGAAGTGCTTTCTTTAATACCGGAGGAGGACGGAGATTCAAATAGTTTCCATACCTTATTGGGTCAATTGAATTCATTGAAATAAGATCACGCTCCCAATCATGGCCCAAAAAAGATTTTATAATTTGATTTAATGGGTTTTATTGGTTGGTTTGTTCTTACGGATATCAACCATTGGTCCTTGGCAACACATCTAGATGATGCTCTGCAAATGGCTGAGTGCCTTTATCATCCTTAGTTTTTTGCAAAATAGGAATTCCAATCCTAGAGCTATCTTTGTAAAAGCTCATCGGCATCATTAATTGTTAGCAGTCTCATTTAATCTTGACATTGGCACTAGACTTGGCCACTATGTGGATGCCATGTAACCCACAATGGCGCCACATGCACGAAGAGAATCGAGGTTCTTATAGCTTGGTGATGCAGCACCCCCACAATTGCAAGATGAGCATATTACCCGACCTCCAACTAAGAAAGTCTTTTCTTGAATTTCTCTTATTCAAAGTTAACATTAGTAGAAGAATAGACAATTGCAACTTTGATGCACTATAGTCTCTAGATCGAAGATGGCATCTTCTTACGTGTATCCCAAACACATTTGGAGTATCACCATCCTCGGCCAATAAAAATATCAAGCGATGGTTTTACGTTAGATAAAAGGAGCACTTTAGGTGTTTCAATGGTTGAATGGCTTGATAATTTAAGTAATTGTAGTTGTTTCTATTGTCTATGATAAACAAGTGTGAGAGCCTCTTACCATAGTTTAGGTTGTTGTTAGACTCAAAATATAGTTGCTTAGGTTGGAATTTCTTCTTTACTCCAAGCGAGGAAAAGCACGGGAATTACAAAATCACGTTGAATTATATTCTTATATCTTTTTTAGCGAGAAAATTAGGTTTGTATCAACCTAGAAAGATCAATCAAATCGTCTTCATTTGAGCTAAAACTGAATATACAACTAGCTTCATGCTTAGGCTAGTTGGTGCGTAAAATTCTTAAAAGGCGAGCGAGAATAGATTCTAATTCAGAATGCAAAGCTTCTTCTTGATACTTTCTCTTTAGCATCTGGAGTTCTTGTTGGTTGGCCAAAGTGTTATTGCATTATGGGCTTGATGGGGTTGTGCCTCCTTGTGTTGCGGAGTTTCCTTGGAAGGTGCTTCGCATGGGGAAGGCTACTAAACTTCTTGGTATTTACGTGGGCATTCATATTTCTACCTCGATGCTTGGGATATTATCATAGAAGGGTTGCGTAAGCATTTATTTTGGTGGAATTATCTTGCTAAGCTCTCTGCCCACTTTGTGAATAAGCATTGCTAAGCATGTTTTAAGTAATTCCCATGTCTATATGGCATACGCCCTTACGGCTCCTCGGTCAAAATTTCAGGTGATTGTTACTATTGTCCAGTAATTTTTTATTTGGGGTGGGGTGAGGGAGCATCTTGTGGTCAAGGTTGCATGGTCCAAATGCACCGGGCGAAATTTGCGGTGGTTTGGATATGACGGACTTCCATTTCTTGAGTAAGATTCTAATTTCTAAATTCATTTGGAGGATCCTCAAGGATATGGTTGACTCACAGGTGCGGTTGGTGAGGCGATCCTTACACATTGTGTTCCTTTTGGGAAAGCTTCATTAAAACCGCTTCTTCCTTGGAGTCTCTTTTTATCAGCTATGCCCTTTTCCTAATGCCTCTCCTTTTTGAAAGGCTTTGGAGTCTTGGGAGGCGATGCGGACCCTATTTAAAATTATTGATCTTATTGCATGTCATCGGTTGAGTGCCCCTTGTTGGTGGATACGTGGAAAATAATCTTCCACTTTGTGCCTCGGTTCATCCATTAACTCATGGTATTTGGAGGTTAGCGAGGAATCTCGGCGGTTGCCGCATGGTATGATTACGGCCCGATTAGCGACATGGCAAATCTTTCAAACAAAATTCTCATTGTCTCGATGGGGACGGAGACCTATTTGGCAAAAGATTGCTAGTACTACGCCATTTGGTTGCTCGAGAGGATATTGAAGGTGCATGTGGGTTTCCCACGAGTGTTCACGAGCATAGGCTTGTGAACTCTATGTATAAGCGGCTTGTCAATAGTGATATCCTTCCGCCATCCACTAGGTGGTCCCTTGACTTTCACCTCCTAGTGGAGATGTATGTGGACTTGGGCTTGGGATAAACCTATGCCATCCTAAAGTGGCGGTGCTTTGATGGCGATTCTTCCGCGATGCCCTCGTGTGAGCGTGCTTGTCCACCAGATTTGATCCTCGAGTGTCGACACTCGCCTTTGTGCAAGCAAGGGGCCGAGACCATTGAGCATTGTTTCTTTTTATGTGTTCATCTCAGCTTTGTTTGGTGTTGGGCTGCTTTCTCTTTTCATGTGACATTGACAAAGTCGACAAAAGTGCTTACGGCTATTTATCCGGATGCACGGAATAAGTTCTTGAGGAGCCAAGCATTTCATTTAGCATCGGGATGGTTGTTGTGGTCCATCACAGGCCGAAGGCGTGTATCTTCGGGGTTTGGATATTCCTCCTGCGGTTGTCCTCCGGGGCCACAAGCTAGAATCGCTAAAAGGCATACCATTGTTCCTAAGCTTGCTCTGCTTAGCGGCGGTTGATATTTGAGTCCCCTATTTTGTGTGTGTTGTCTTATGCATATTTGGTGGTTCTACTCGATGGATTATGATTATCCTCACGAGATTGTATTCCCGCCTCTGCATTTGTATTTTGCTTTTGGCTTGGGTTTCAATAAAGTTTGTGGATTTCTTCAACAAAAAAAAAAAAAAAATTCTATAAGTTGAAAAAGGATGGGTTAATTTACAGTATCAAGGAGGAATGAGAGAAAAACATCAAGTTGGGAAGCGATGAAAAAGAAAGAATTGAGTGGAAACTCAGGAAGGCATGAGTGGTTATTATGACATTATTAATGAACTAGAAAAAGTGCTTGGCGTTCTTTGAGCTTTTATCGGGCACATATTAAAACTAATAAAATTGATGGATTTAACTTACGACATCTAAAAGGCCAAAATTGTATAAGTTTAAAACTATAAACACCACTAAAGTATAGTCTATAGCATTCTTAAGCCTTCCATAAGCTACGTATCTTGAAAAATAGATGTACGTAAAATTCGGCAAGCTTGTTTAGTTGGTAGCGTTTAGAATGTAAAAAGTTTTGCGTGTGTTATGGCTAGTGCCTCTAATGTCTAAGAGCAATTGCAATGGTGATAATGAACTATGTCATTTTGAGTGAATGTAAAAGTTTTTGCGTGTGTTTATGGCTAGTGCCTCTAATGTCTAAAGCAATTGCAATGGTGATAATGAACTATGTCATTTTTGAGTGGATATCTACGTGTTGCAAGTGAGATTGCACATAATTCTTATTTTTCGATCGTCGTCGTTATTATTATTAATTTGTCGTGAACATATATTGATAGGCCATTCTATAACATTCGATTACATTAGTGAACATACCAAAGTACGTTGATACGGAGAAGTTGCACTTATGATATATGATAAAGGAACATGTTGAGCAAAAATTAAAAATAAAATGACCTTCAAATAGGCTCATTTAACTATGGCAATTTCACTGAACGTAACATATTCCATTATTCCGATGTCAGGTAAAGATTTTTTTTTATATGATGAAGATGGTCGTCACTTAATTTTTGGAGTACGTGTTATCAATTTGCATGCACTGTTTATGCTCACATTAGTATTTAACAATCGTAGTCGAAGGGTTCATTCTTTATTTGCAAGCCCAAGCAATGCCCTTAAACGTGTACATTGTAAGGGAAACTGTACGTTTTAGGAAATTGTACATTTTAATGCGAACCAAACCCAGCATTGCATGGTGGTAAGGGAAACTTGTAAATCCAATATTGCAAGGCTCTAAGGGAAACTTGAAATGGTAGAATGCTATTAAGGCTACATACTCATTTTAGTTCCCTAGTCCTTTGCTTCTAACTACCCTTGATGCGTTGTCATGTTGAGATATATTGCATTATTGAAATGATCTTAAATGTATAAGATGGTTTAAATGTTAAGATGTCATTACTATTCCATTTTAAACAACAAACTAAATGTTTAGAGAGATGATTTTGTGTTGAAATATTGTATGTTAGAATAGAATAGAATAGAATAGAATAGAATAGAATAGTTTTTTTATCGTCCACTGAGACCAATCGGCCTATGGGACCCGAGAAGGGGGCCAACAAACTTATTCTTGTCAGGGTTAAAACCCCCGCTTAGAAGGGTTTCGAGGAAAAACAGTGGCGATAATAAGAATCTTTGTCAAAGCTGTCTAAGTATACATCATCATGAAATAAATGTGTATGTACATGTCAAGTCGTGCGAGGGACATAGGTGATCTCGCATGTCCATGACCTCACGAAGGTATGATCCTAGCATCCGTGCGGATCGTGCTCAATGTCACATGTAGCGGTGGCGGGGCGACCAACTTCGGCATAAGCGGCGTCCGGATTTGATCATATCTTTGGGCAACTTTGAAGGTATGAGATTCATCCTCAATGACTCCCATTTGGCGGCATTGGTGAGCACGTGTCGGCGTGGCTCACCAATCCATCACACTGTCTCAATTCGAAGATGATGTGCCCTGTGCGAATGGGGCAATGAGTGCTGCGTCTTTTCATGGGCAAGTGGGTGCGCGGGTAGCATTGTGGGCCTCGTTCCAATGTGGATTTTTATGTTTGGTAGTGTCTTTGTCTTGACGCTGTTCAAGAACGGCGACATCCCAAAGCTTGCTGATGAAGCAAGCGTCAAGATATTACCTCAAGCTATGGCGATACGCCTCTGTTTGCACATGTATGCACATTGCTCTGCACATTCCATCTAGCCATCCATTGAGCTCTCTTTTCCCTCCGGCATGCCTTGAGGCGTTGTGGCCCATTGCCATGATATAAGCTAGTTTTGGGAGGCGAGCGCCGTCCATGTTGACCATATGCGGAAATAGACAATGTGGCGATCAAGGGCCGCCCTACGAAGAGGCAAGAATCCACATTTCCCTCTGGTAGAATTTGATATGGGGTTGTGGACTTCACCCCTAGTGCTTTCGTACCAAGAAGGCTTTACTTTTTGCTCCAAGTCATTCCAAGTAGCGAGGGATACTCTTGGGCCCCATACTTCAACCGGTATAAAGACGGGCTCCACTAAGACTTTGAGCAGTGTGGTGATGGGTCCAATCATACAACTCCGCTCTATGACTATTGTTTTTGCATTGCATATAGTGCTTTCCGGCCCGTAAGTAACTTCGTAGCCCGTATGGATGTGTCAGTGCATAGTGAGCGGAAACTCCACTCCCAAATATTTGTATGTGGATGCTACTTCCACATTACGCCCTCGATAGCGGAAGGAGGGATCCTCGGCATCGTGAAAGATGATATGAAAACCACCTTAGTCTTGGCCAAGTTGGCGTGCATATCGATTCGCTTGACAAAATGTGTCGAGCATCGAGATGTCGTTGCATGCCGCTGGTGTGTAAGCTAGGAGGTCCACATCATCGGCATATATTAACTGCTTGATGATCTGGTAGAGAAGGTGAGCCCCGTCGCCCCATTATCAACCAAGCCAGCTCTCCAATTGATCAATGTAAAAGCCCAAACAATGTTGGGGAGAGAGGGCATCTGGCGAACCCAGATACTACTATCAAATGGTTGCCATTCGACTATAAAGCACAGCATCTTTCATAAACGCAAATCTGCATTCGCGCAAACCCCGGAACCCCGGTTTGTCGCAATCTTGCCCATAGTTTTCGAGCCAGTGTCAAATGCCTTTGCAAAATCCACGAAGCAACAATATAGATCGGCGGTGGTTCTACTTTGTCTTCAGCGAGCTTCGCAATGTGAAGATGTGGTCAATGGTTGAGTGTGGAGTCTGAATCCTGCACGGGTGAGGGGCCGTATCTCACTGCCTACCTTGACCCGTCAAGCTAGCTGCTTTCGAGAATCCCGGCAAGCAATTTTGCAAACTGGGTGACCCATGATTGTTCGGTAATTGGTACAGGCAGTGCGGGTCACCTGCCTTATAGATGGGAACAACTTCTGCTATTGGTCCCTTTGCATCGGGAAGCCTTCTGTAATGCCTTGTTGAACAAGGCGGTCGGCCAGGTATTATGGGCGACCCCTGCCCGCGCAAGCAGATGCACTTGCGCATGCCATCGAGGTCGGGGCTTTCCCCATTGGCAAGGCGGCGTAAGCCTTGTTCCATTACGAGATCACGTGATTTCGGGCCTTCTTGCGGGGGTAATCTTTGCATAACACCACGAGGGTCATATAGGCTGTTGCAAGTATTGCCTCCAACTGCTTTCGGGGGTGATAATTTCCCTGTGGGCTGTCGCGGCTTTCTAAGAACCCTTCGCCCGGAAGGTCACGGGGGTGGCGTTCAGGAGATAAAACATTTCCGCGCTGATGAAACGCAATGCGGCTTTCTTAGCTTAGAGCTGGCGGTATTGTCACGGCTGCATGTGGTAAAGCGGTCGTGACGGCAGCGTTTGTGTTCCTTGCACTCTGCATCAAACCATTGATTGCGTGGGGAAGTTTTGTGTTCAGCGGAGGTCCGTCGTGGCGGCTTCCCAAAGCATCTCTCCTTGTGATCCTAAGCACATCGGTCCCGGTACATAAATCTGTTGCTCTAGTGTAGGATATTGCAAAATTTCTGCGGGTCATCTATAAGCATCACGGGCATAAGCCCCGCATGTTCATAATCAATGCGCGGTGAGGCATGTATGAGGGCTGTGCACGGGGGTTACGCACAACACGCCAAACCAACTTCAAGTAAAGTGGTAAGTAGTGCAGGTGATCTCTTCATCCCTATTAGTTTATTCCCAGGAAGGCTTGGAGACATGCATATCTGCTCGAGGCACCGGCACATAGTCCACCCCACTAGATCCTCCCCTGGTTTTCTGTCTACAAGTGCTCTTGCGGGTGGGCCGACCCAGCATGCCGGTCCATTGCAGTTACGGTCAAAGATACCCGCGAGCAAAAGCAATTGTCTACCATAGCGTGTGAATGTTTGATTAATCGTACGGTAATAAAAGTGGCAAAATTTTGCCTGTAGGCGAATTTCATGATATCATCGATCAAGGGATCAAATCTGCCGGTTGTTCTGCCGATTAGCGGCGCGATAAAGTCTCAAGGAGTAGCAGTAACGCTGGCAATAGCAGCGTAGCAATAATCATATGGAATGGAAGCATAGAAGTCGGCCTATCACATCCAGAGGTGGATGTATTAGAAGATGCTACCGCATATGGAAAGAATGGCAATTTTGCCACAAAGAGAATTACCGCTTCTACGGTTTCTTACCGCAGCACCCCTGAAGTCACCGTTGGTAGCGTAATGCGTATTGAACAAAGGCTGTGCGAGGCGTTCGATAATGCCGAACTTAACTCCATGCTTGGCTTTCTGTCGCGATCATTAAATGAAGATTGAGTAAGCGGTATCTGGCCCAAAAGTCCGAGATTATCTATTGTCACCGCATGCTCCATGTTTTCCTAAGAAGATGGATCATGTCTGCGTAGCGAGTTGAGACTATCTCCTTCGCTTGTAGGAAGCCGGAGCAATTCGAGACCATGCGGGCACAGTCTATTGTAATGCGGCGGTAATGCGATTCGGGGTCGATGCGTGAAGGGATGATATAAGCGTGATAGAAGCGACTTTGTGAGATGTCGAGAACAGCGGAAAATTAACAACTTGAAGGCGTCTTGGTACATGTGAGCGAAGAAGTGGCGTAGTCGGGAATGCTGGAAGATTACTTAAGGTCGCCGTGACATTTGGCTTGAAATTTGCGCATCTTACCCGAATCCGGTCTTACGGCTCCACTCTGTAGCGAATACTTTTAACTTTGGCCTTTCGTGCGCAACGGTCTTCTTGTTATGGAGCTGAATCCAGTCTCAGTCAATATTGCTTATACAAAGCTGATTTCAACCGGTACGCCTACCACAGGCTGACCGGATAGCCGCTTTCCGCTACTCCTAAATGTGAGCGTGACCCGTGGAAGTCTGGTAAAACCATGGCATCTCGCCCTAATAGTAATATCTTGTACGGGAATGTCATTCGAGCAAGAATCAACATTTAGAGCAGTTAAGCAAAGTCCCTCCTGCCTCTTCTGTCGGAATACATTACCACCACAAGTAACCTTCCGCCCTCGACTCCACGGAACTCTCCCGGTTTTGGATCAATCACGCGCGGCTTTAACGAGGAGTTATTTGTTATCTGTTGAACGGTACGTATTAATACGTTAATGAATTAAGAGAGTGTAACAACCACATCTTAAGTCGATAGCGAATTGATCTTTTCGACTTACCTTGCGGAGACTCTTAAGCCGGAGTGGGCTAAAATGGCGAATTATGGTCTCTCTTCCGGCGACTTCAGCTCTGCTATAAGTATTCTGCACTAATTCAACGTACGCCGTGCAATTGCTCATGGAGCCTCTGCGTGAGGCCTTATCGACCGATGATGAAACGCCTCGTCGCTGGCATATGCCGATCTCGGTTGCGGAGCTATGCTCGGTCTGGCGAGAGTCCGCATAGGGTTCATTACGGGAGAGCCGCTGCTTTGTCTCAACCCTGGTTGAAGGGCTCTCAATTGTGGTGGCTCTCTTCAAAAGCGACCTGAACTTTAGCATCCGCGGTGGCCGTAGCCTCGACCTTTCGATTGAAGAAGAGGGAGATGGTTACCATTGTCTCTTCCCTCAACTGCGTTGCTTTTCGGTGTCATGGTTTCAATGGCGGTGGACATGGAATCCATGCGGGCCTCCATGTCGGCAAGACTCTTCTTGTCCTTACGCCTTCGAGAGTGCACTGAAGGCCATCTTCTAGGTCTTTGTATCGCGGGTCTCCATGCGGAGCTCTTATTTGTTTTCGTTAACCGACTACTTCTTGAGCAATTTGGGTGCGGAGGCTTTGCATTTCCTCGCCAAGCAAGCAATTCGAGCTTTGTTGCCCGCCATTGCTTGAACACGTTTCCGGTGCTCCTCAACTGCTGGTTTGGTGGTGGTGAAGCGGATCTGACTTGCGGCTAGGCTGAAGTGCTCTGTCATAGGCTGTCGAGCTATATTTGTTGCCGCGGAGACTTTTGCGGCCTTCTCTTTTTAATAATGCCTATCAATTTCTGCCCCCGGTGTCATGGACGGTCTGCTGATTGGGGATAGCATCTATGTACTCTCCCAATAGAAGTTTTGTTGCCACCTTATCTGCTGGGTAGAGGGGCTGCGTATACGCACCATCCACATACATATACGTGGGGTTGGATGAAGGGGCGAGGGGACAGATCGACTCTTCTATCTTTGGGTTGCCATGAATGGGGTGTCACCCTCTGAGGGCAACATCGAAAGCCTCAAGCACTTTGATCCCGCGCGCGCCTGCGTCGCTACGGGGCAGGTCAGAAAGCTTCCGCGTGTCGAAAGCTGAGCGCGAGGCTTCCAAGTGCAAACAGAGTCGGGCTCTTTCACCTTCTGAGACCACATGCGAAAGTGTTAAAGTGCATAAATCAGCGCCCGACCTCAAGTTCAACCTGCGCCACCTTACGGACGCGTGCGCGAATGAAACCTCGTCGCTTCGGGGGCGGGTAGAAGCTTCCCGTGTCTTCGGTAAGGGGCTTCCCAAGTGCAAGAAGCAAGTCGCGAGGGCTCTTTCACCTTCTGGACACTTGTCTAAAAGTGTTCAAGTGCATAAATCAAGTGCGACCTCAGGGGTTCGGCCCTGCTTGCCACCTTCACCGGACACTTATAAAATGAAAGCAAAGCAATGGCTTTCCCTCTTCTGAGGCGCCCATCTGCAAGGCTTTAGCATGTAAATGTTTTAATCAGGTGATTGGATGGTATCACACCCTTTGAATCGCCTTAAAATCGGGTTGCAAAAAAGCGGATGTTTTCTCCTCTCTCAGATCTTAAACAAATTGGATAAACCATATGTCTTTAGAATCATCATAGAACAAGCATTCTAATGATATGCATTGCTCCCAAAGCAGAGCTGATCAATAGATATGAAAAGTATATAGTCTTTGAAAAATAGAACAATGAAACCCTAAATCGCACTGAAAATCTGTTGTTTTCCTCTGAAATCCTGTTCAAACATCGGCAACATAAAATATCTTTGAAATAACTTCGAGAGAGCTCTCTCCAAAGATATAAATTTAAGTGAAACAAAGTCACAAAGAAATAGATATGAACAAAATGTAATATGAACCACAAAGCGGTGGTGCAGGCTGAAAATCTGTGTTTTGCTATGGAAACACCATTCAAACACAATGCAAATCACATACCTTTAGAAAGATCTCTAAAGGAGCTTTCCAGCGATAAATTTCAGGCTGAAGCGGGTTAAAATTCCCCAAATATGATAAAAATATGTGGACAATACCGAGCGCCGGGGTTTTGTGCCCTCAATTTGCAGCCGAAAATCTGAGTTTTTGCTGAGGAAATAGTATTAAAACACATACTGATTACATACCAATAGGAAGAAATCTGGGATGGCTTCTAGCGCAATAAATTTCAGGCTGAAGCGAGTTTCGATCTCCGGATATGATCAAAAGTGGGCAGCACCACCAACACTTGGCGGGTTTTAGGGCCCCCAATTTACAGCCAAAATCTGTGTTTCTGATACAGAATAATTAGTGAAACATATACAAATCACATACCAAACGAAAGAGCTGCGAGATGGCTTTCCAGCGCCAACAAATTTCGGTGAAAGCGGACTTCGGATCTCGGTTATGATTGATGTGGCCAGGCTTTCGGTAGCCTAGGGTGTGAGCGCCTACACCTTCAAACTGGGTGGCGAGATAACAAGTTTCCCAAAGTTTGCATAGCTTCACGTTGCCAGATGTTATGCATTTGACTACATGCATTAGTAAGGTGTTTGTAAGGCTTATGCCCTTTTTAGTCCCTTCGTCTTGCTCGACAACCATACATGGCTCATATGGTTGAAAATATGCTTATTTTCAAAATGAAATTATGGATCACGACAAAGCCACGCGAAGATTTATCTTTATCACTTTCGCTCTCTCAGAGTACGCGGCTTGGAAGTATCCCCATTTGCTTATTCATCTAAGCACTATACATTTATTGGTCACTTCCACAAAGAAGACCATTGTATCTTCCCAACAAACTCACAGATTTTCATAGCTCACTAATTCCGTCCATGTTAGCCGACCTCCTCGTCCATGTTAGCCCCACATTTACGTGGTTTGTTAAAAAGCGTCATAGACAAAAGCTGTTGTTGTTGTGAAAGGAAAGGATTAAGAGCAAAGGAAGCAACCATACTATATAGTCGGGGCATGAAATCGTTTACTTACATTAATGGACATAAAAAAAGCGACTGAATTAATTATCGGTTTTGTTTTACGTCTTGCTAAAACTTTTGAAGAGCATGTAATAATTATGCTAAGCAGACAAAATCATAGAGAGAAGATTAGGGCATACAGGGCATTTCTCAATCATGTTTTATTTGGATGTTCAAAATGTAAAAAAAATATGCAAATTGTTGCCTTCAAAAAGGATGTGATACAAAATCTGGCATAAGTCCATATATCACGAAAAACATAGAATGCATAGTACATTATTACATTGCTTACAATATCTTGCAAAATAACCATTTTATGCGTCCATCATCTAAACCCGGAAAAGCGGTCAAAATCTTTAGGCATAGGAAAATTTTCCTTCCTTGAATGCGCAAAGCAAGCTATGTCCTCTTTCCATGTACCAATACATGTGTACATTAGGTCATCACTATTCGTACTTGATTGGTCTCACCATTTCTCACAAGCAATAATAGTTTGTCCTCTCGAGAACAATTAACCCAAAGCTGGAAAGGGATTCAAGTTCCTTACATGCGCTCTTAAGCGGATAATATACTAAAAAAAAAGCGGTGAAATTTCTTTGACTATTGAGGTTGTATACTACCCACAATTTAGAAAACCTACTTGCTAAAATCTAGTTCAATATCAAAGATCAATCCTTTGTCCGGTATCCCATTCATCGAGCCATACTTGTCTTGAAAATACTTGCATTTTGAAAAAAAAAGACAAAGCAATGGAATAATAAAGCAAGAGGGGAAAATTGCATGATAAATGTGTCCACTGGATAGGAGGTTAACGCAAATTATATGAATTTGGAAATATCAAAAGCTTGCTTCATTTTACCAGACCTCTAGGGTAACATGCACTATACATCATGCTATAATTCCATTGTTTGCATTTTCCTTAGGTACTATGCCCAAAGGTGCGTAGAAGCGGTATCAGTAAAGGGAAGCAGGAACCGACTTAGGATGTTGACTTTGATATAGACAAATCCTTCTATTTTAGTGCCTTGCAAATATGTAACTTGTATGAGTAGGATACAATAATGTTCAACAAGCTTATACAAGGTAGGATTTGCATCTTGATGATCAGACTCAGAGCAAGATTAGACTCGTCCTAAAGTAAAAGGTGATGGCTTGCAATCTGCCATATGAGCTTTCTAGAATTTCTCAAATATACTTACGCTTAATGCGATGTAATAGAAGTTTGCCAAAATCAAGATCTAAACAATAGGGTGTAAAACCCATATCACAACCTAATAAGCAAAGTCCTTTGTGTGAACAATAAAAGGCGGCGGCATTCCCTGTATGTAATAATTGTAGGATGCGAGAGGTCTTTGATAACCCATCCTTAAATAGTTAGCGGTTGTTAAAAACGTTTTCTAAAAGGTGAAGGCAAAGCTTATAGGTTGAACATACTTAAAATGTTATCAATCTTGGACCTCCTCTTACAAGGATATGTTCCATATTCTACAATTGAGCTTGAGAGAGAAGGCGAAGCATCGAAATACTCTAATCGAGGAGAAAAATGAAAAGCGTGATTGACCTTTTACTTAGCTTCAAGGTCCGAGCTTTCTTGTCATCAATAACCTCCAGTCATGTTCATCACAAGGTTCGGATACATCTTTCACGCACATCAATATAGGCAAACAATTTTCTGTCATAGAAAGTCATACATGATCCTCAAGCTTCAAGTCTAGATAAACTTTCTTTTAAAAATTCCATATTGAATGGAAATTTGTTTGAGGGTGACCCTAGTCCAAAAGCAGAAAGCTTAGAAAGCTGTGAAAGAAATAAGTGGAATTCCCTAGCAGCGGGAAGGGATTAAATCTTCCTATTCTCCTATATGCACTATTTTTTTATCTGTAGAGCTTGGATGAGGTAAGCTGTAAATAAGCTCCTTCTTATAAAATAGCTCCATGTTAATGGCTTGGGATCTGGACGCGGTGTAGATTGAGGCCTCCTCAGAAGACATCCCATCCAGACCCACAATCTTTCTTTCCTTTTTTTTTTTTTTTTGGAGAAATTGTGGAACGCTGGGATACATTCCATATGAAACAACCAACAAAAGGGGTCTACGAAATGCATCTCGGATGATCAAATTGTCAAAACATAGAAATACCAACAAAGTACATTGTAGAAATTATCATAAGACAATTTGATATCGATAAGAAAATAGGAAAAGGTTCTATGGGGCCATTTTTTAATTATGGAAAGTCAACGGTAGAGAAGGGGGATATCACTTAGTGTATAAAGGGATCATGTCGCGAGGAAGGGGTCATAAAAACCCGCCATTATCACGCTTTTTTAAGGTCTAAAAACCCCCTTTAAGGTATGAAATACATCACTAGAGATTGGATTTTTTAAGGTCTAAAGAACCCCTTCCGATGCGTGTTCGTGCGGCTTTTGGGATAAAAAAACCCTTATCGTCCACTCCGTGGTATATCGACCTACACTATGTGAATCCCGGGCGGAAGAAGGCGGCCCGACAAGCTAAAGCGGCGAATCTGGCAAGATAACCCCAGGGCTTGGAGGGTTTTGCCACAGGCTACCAAGCGCTTCAATGGCCTTAACCACATTCATGCCTTCAACAACCTTCCCAAACACAACATGCTTACCATCAAGCCGAGGGGGCAAGGCGGTGCGGCTCCACAAGCTTCTTATCCTCAAACTTGCTATTTGGGAAGGCTAGATCTCATGCTGTCATGAGGGGCTAAAACAAAGGTACCGACATATCTAAGAACACGAAATACAAGACTTTGTATTTAGCAAATATTTTGTGCAACATTCTTTCCAACAATGATAAATATACATCTCGGGTATCCCTTGTGAAGGGTCTTCATTAATAGCTGGTGTCTCATATATTGCCGCGATAACGGTGGCATATTTCAGTATTGAGGGTATCCCCTTTGTGAAGGGTCTTCATTAATAGCTGGTGTCTCATATATTACCCGCGATAACGGGGCATATTTCGGTATACGTAGGCGTAGGTAGTACTGCACCATGAGCGGAATTACCAAGATTTAGTCATGCATAACATTACATGTTGCCATATATGGCGAACGATCATCGGTTTATAATACAATCTTTTTAATTCCAAAGGTGAAGGAACATGCGGCGGTGGTTCAACATGATTTCTCCCTCCTTTGGCTTCTTCTCCATAGCATCATATACACAAATTTGAGGATTGATTTTCCTCGAAAAAATTTGCGCCCGCATGTAATCTTTCCTATCAAGGCATAAGCGAACGACGCATATGAAATAATTTGGGGTGCATATTGAAATGAAATAATTGATGCAAATAACAATCCTAATACTCTCATAAATCCACTCTTATGAACATATCGGATACATACTTGTTCAAGGATAAATGCAATTTTCAAGGTCTTAGCCATTGCTCCAAAAGTTTCAACTGCAAAAGCGATTACCAATCAGGCACCATCTAAAGCTTTTCCAACCTAGACAACAATTTTCTTCAATAAAAACGGCATCACGATCTTGGCAATGCTCCTTATTATAAAGCGACATCTTTGCTTGTTTTTACGTGCATTCCATGGTATTATGCAAAAACACTTACGGCAACTTCTGCATCAACAAAGCGACCTGCGCAATTAAGCCTGTTCTTCCTTGATCTTGGCACCCATTCTATTTCCACATATATCTATACCCGGTCGCGGTCGGCAACTTCAGAAGTAGATTCTCTCTGGGGTGTGTACTTTTACCTTTCGGTGAAACATTATTGCGAGTCTTAATTGGGTCCATTTGTTGTTCAAGGTCGGGGAGCCTCATCAACATCTTTGCATTGCTTGTTGAACCATGGATGTAGCACTGCGACCAAAGCGATGCATTACCGGTAAGCAATTTAAGATTTTTATGTTGGGGCAAAATCTAAAAGATGGCTAAAAAAGCGCCTCCATTATTTCTTGAATATACTTAATAATCTAACTTTGTTTAAAGCTGACCCGACACTTGAGAGAAGCACAATTTGGCACTATATATGGACTCACCACGGTGCCATCACCCATGGTAAAATCTCCTCCTTGGCACATGAATTGGGGATGACCCGGTGGAAGGATGAACCCTTGTAATGTAGTGGCACACGGACCTTCCCACTCCCTTCTCTCGATTGCAAAGTGCCACGGAATTCTCTGCCCGGTTAGGTGGCGTGGTATGCGCACATCGGTTCCATCACAACTTCGGCTGCTTTAGATCCTCAATTGCGGCGTCAAAGAAAACTTTTGGATTTGCCATGTTTATATGTAGCGGTTGATCGAGAAAAGTACACCTTTCACGGAAGGGAAGGCTCGACTTCATCGCTACTCTGCTGCCCGCTTCATTGAATGGTGTCGAGCGGCAAAATTCTTCCGCGGTGGTATCTAGAGCATTACGCACCCGTTTCATGAAAAAAACACCAGCGGTTTCTCTAGCGTGAATGCAAATAGCGACAAAGAAACCCTAAAAAAATTCAGCGAGATTTTGCGCCAGTTATCTAAGCGGCGTCAAAGAAAACTTTTGGATTTTCCATGTTTATATATATAGCTGGTTGATCGAGAAAAATACACCTTTCTACGGAAGGGAAGGCTTCGACTTCATCGCTACTCTGGCTGCCCGCTTCATTGAATGGTGTTGAGCGACAAAATTCTTCCGCGGTGGTATCTGAGCATTACGCACCCGTTTCATGAAAAAAACACCGAAAGCGGTTTCTCTAGCGTGAATGCAAATAACGACAAAAGAAACCCTAAAAAAATTCAGCGCTTGAGATTTTTGCGCCTGCAGTTATCTAAAACTCCTTTATTACTATATATATAGAATGTTTACCATTTGCCAATCAGTGTTCTTTGTGCAACCGTCCTATTAATTCTTTTGAGTAAATCTAAAATGCCCATTATGTTTTACATTTGTGAATTTATGGCTCCTCATATGTGCAAAGATATTCATTCTTTGTATTTGTCGTAAAGCCTCATTTCCGTGCACTAAGCTTGAGTAAACACCATGGGAATATGGTGGCCTTGGACTCTTCAAACCCCATGGATTGTGCTTATAAATGGTTTTTGGATAATTTTGAGATTTAGTAACTATCACAATGGGCCTCCTGATTTCATAGAAAATTTCTAGTCATGTTTTGTAAATCTGTACCTTTTTGCTAGTAAGAAAGGACGGGAGAAGCAAATGGCAGCCTGAATAGAACGAAACCTGAATAAAATAAATTTCGATGCTCAAACTAGAAGTTGTTTCTCTTACCAGATTTGCATCTGATCTACTCCACCTTATAGGCCATGTTTCACCCTTTTGGTGTGCCTCTGCATAAAACGATTGACCCAAAAACAACATGAAAGAAAAGGACAAATTTGTAGAAGGGACTCTTTGGAATAAACTGCGTTTTTTGTTCTTGAAGACATATAGCATTATGCTTAGAAAAACCACGTTGTGGCATGAAGTAAAACCTAGGAAGATCTACCACAAAGCTGCTCCAAGAAAAGCATCACACAAATACCAAGAAACGACTTTAGAAGCATGCTGGGTCCTATGCAGTCACGGAAAAGCTTCTTCCGCCCCGGATCTGCTTTGCGAAGTGTTGAAAATGGAGAGAGGGGGTCCCTCTCTCATGACCGCCCTAATTTTGCGGTAGATAGATAGTTCGTAAAGAAATCATTTTGTCCTATATTGTCTTAACAATAGATAAAAAGCACTTCATCACGAATAACACTTCTATATTGTTGGACTATTATTATCCCTTGCCTTTACATTCTTTGGATAGTATTGAAAAATTATTTTATATAGCTTTATCACATTTCCTATAGCATTTTCACCATGGACCACTCTCACATGCTTATACCGTAACACATTCCCTATGGACCACTCCCTCTTGAGTAGCGTATCTTCCTCATCCTTATCGAAGGCGGCTTGAGAATTTTTGATCGGTCATATCTCTCACATCCGGTGTCAGTTTTCATGTGCTTGGGCTTGTTGGAAAGCTGGTTCAAGAGATCTTTCAATGGTGTATGGTACTTGCATGCTTGGCTTTGTTTTGTGCTCAAATTGGCACTTTTCCGGGCTGTGTGCTAGGGTTTTACGTGGCAAGCGGTAGACGCCGACGGGATTATCTCTCACATCCGGTGTCATTTTTTCATGTGCTTGGGCTTGTTGGAAAGCTGGTTCAGAGAGCTTTCAAGGTGTATGATACCTGCATACTTGTTTTCGTTTAGTGCTCAAATCTGCTGTTTTTCGGGCTGTGTGCTAGGGTTTTTGTGGCAGCCCTTTTCTTCCTTCTTTGAGATGTATAGGCGCGATGCCGTTGTTGGCCTTGGCCCGGTGTTGAAAGGTGTGTGTTGTACTCTTATTGAAGGTTCACGAGAATGTTTTTACTAATTCATACCCTAGTTCGATGGTGTTGTTGATGAAAGTCAGACACCAATATAGGGATTGGCGTATGTTTTAGTAAGTATTCGATTGGTCTCGATCTTCTTGGCGAATTTTGATCGGTCATATCTCTCACATCCGTGTCAGATTTTCATGTGCTTGGGCTTGTTGGAAAGATGGTTCAGAGATCTTTCAACGGTGTATGGTACCTGCATGCTTGGCTTTGTTTTCTGTGCTCAAATTGGCACTTTCCGGGCTGTGTGCTAGGGTTTTACGTGGCAATTGGTAGACACCGACGGTTGTATCTCTCACATCGGTGTCAGATTTTTATGTGCTTGGGCTTGTTGGAAAGCTGGTTCAGAGAGCTTTCCAACGGTATTATTCTCTTGCATGCTTGTCTTTTGTTTCTGTGCTCAAATCTGCACTTTTCGGGCTGTGTGCTAGGGTTTTGTGGCCCACACCCCAAAAGGTCTTTGTGCGGCGTTTTTGAGTCCCCAAATTGGATTCTAAGCACCCTTTCGCAGCCGAGACCCCTCAAACTTTGAAAGTCATGGCCACAGAAGCTGGGCCAGCGTGCAAAAAAACCAAAGGCCGGGGGGCCGCTGAAAAGCGGTCCCGTCGGCCATCATGGGCCGGGGAGAGTCATCCTCCATGAAGAAGGAGGCTCGGGCTAAGGCTAAAGGCCCCTCGTGAGAGCCAACCCGGCAGGAAGGGATTGATTACTCAGACCACATAGGAACTCACGCCTCGGCGAGAAGGGTGGAACCATGTCAAAGCGGGGTGGAGGCTAGCGGTGCTTCGTATTGAGGCTAGCAGTGCCACTTTGGTGGCATGGCGGTGGAGATGGAGTCCTCGGCATCCCATGTGCTCAAAAGGCAAATGGTGGTCGAAGAACCATCCGCAGTCCCCGAACCACGCCGTACGCATGTGGAAGATGGCCTTGGCACAGCACGCCCGGCGGCAATAGGCGAGGCGGGGAGGATTGCGACATGCGTGCGGGCCGCGCTGGGACTTCGTGTTCATCACTCACGGACACCATGACCACAGGAGAGGGGCGGCGCAATGCGGGAGAGCGATGGTCGCGGTTAATGCGGCCGGTCGGAAGGTGGAGGCTGACCACCACCATGGCACGCGAGGCGTGGCTGCTCTTGCTATGACGACCGCGTAACCGGGATCTTGAGTAAGATCCGGGCAAGCCCGGCCCTCGATGCGGGTGTCTTTGGGGCTCGAACCGCTCTACTTTGAGCACAGGCTCGGGGGTTCGCGGGCAACCATCCATAAACCGAGCGGGGGTCTCTGCTTGGGAGTTCATAGTCGGTGCGGCGGTCTTGGTCCCGTGGGAGATGGCCAGCGGCGGCCGAGCCACACCCAGGCTGTGCTCCCGGAGCTTCACCAGGGGGCGAGCAGCGGCTCGAACCGCTACCCGCCCCCGGCCTCCCGCAGCCGGCCCGGCTAGGCCCCCCTTTCAGCGCCCCGCGCACCGGCCACTCCACGCCCCGGCCACCTCCACCACCCCCGGCGGGACGGCCCCTCGCCCACCTTTGCCCCAGCCCTTGGTATGAGAACTCGAGGCCTTGTTGGAGAGGCCCTATCTGGTAGTTCGAGGCATGCTTAGGAAACGAGGGGAAGTCTGCGCCCACAACATCGAACACATTCTCGATCCGGATGACATTCGGGGCCGATTCACATTCTCGGCGGCCCGTCATGGGGCTGGCGCCCGAGGCCATTGACGCATTGTCATATTCGCGGTTGCGGATGCAGTGCGTGATGCCATCTGGGCGCCCGGGGGTAGGATGGGATGGAAGGGATCCACATGCGTGGCCACCGGGACCTCGCGGGGTGGCAGCGGCGGAATGCACATTTTCCGACTTGATTCACACTCAGGCTATTGAACCACCGAGCCCAACGTCTTGTGAGACCGTGGCCTAGGATGCACTTTTCCTACCCGGCCCCCTTCTCCTGCTGCGGACCCGGCCCCAACCCATGCTCCCCTCGTGGCCGCCTTCAGCTTCTCCACCCGCAGCCCCCGCTCCATCTCCTTCTCCGGCCTCTGCTCCCGTCCTCCCCCATGCCTTCTACGCCCACATCTTTGCCTCGCTCCATCTACTTCTCCCTCACCCTCTGCTTCGTGCCTCCCGGGTGCGGTACCATCCATGGACAAATAGGAATTGTGCCGAGGGTGGTCCATGGGTGTGAGGCTTAGTAAAACGTTAAGCTGCCATACCCAAAGATCCCGGGTTCCCGTTGTGAAAGTGGCCATGCAATGTAAAGTTAGTGGGGGAAGGACCCCTCGGCAATGTAAAGTGGTGGGGCAGGACCCTCAGGTGTGAATTCACATGTCGGAGGCTTCCCTTGGCGTTTAAAATCTCTTCTTCTTCTTCTTCTTGGCGAGGAAGGGGGCGGTCCCGAACTTCAGTGGCGTGACGATATGGATCTCATCTTTCTCATGGAGACATGGGGAGCATCTTTGAGCCTGAGAGCTGATCTCTGTAGGGTTACCAACATTTCTCGGTCTTCAATACACATGCGGAGCCCGGAGGGGTCATGGTGGAGTGGCTTGCTACTCTGGGACAACCTTGGCACATTAGGGTTACCCTCGAGAGCGACGGATACAACGGTACTTGTGGGTTCGTGTGCATAATACCGGTGGCAACCCTCTTTTACGGCTTTGTTATTTCCCTCACCTTGAAGAGCACCTTCTATCGCCAGCCACCCCAATGGGGATAGGATGGACCCTTATGTCGATCTATATGATGACATATGGCCGGCACCAGCCCGGTTGGGTAAGTCGTCCTTCTTGGAGACTTCAATGCATGGAGTTGAGTAGAGCAGCCCATGCGACTTGACCCCCTTCGGCGATGTCTGGCGGCTATATGCCGTAGAGGAAGCAACATTACCGGATGGGATGACAGACAGTCACTTTCGCTTTGGCGGACAATTGCTCTGCTATGTGGTATTTTTTGACTTGATAATTTGCAATGGCTGTCCACGATGGCGATTTCGCAAGTGCACATGCGGGCAAGGACAATCGGGGGAGGTCTAGTGTGGTGGACTATGTGCTCGTGTTGCGCATAAGATATGCATCTGTCGGTCGTTTAGGGTGGAGCACGGGCGATCGGGGATGAGGAGGTCGACTTCAGATCACCTCCCACTTTATTTGGACTTGGTTTGGCAAAATGAGAACCCCACTATGCCGACCCCTCGTAGTCCTCGGTTGAGACTAGGTTATGAGCAGGAGGACTAAGCCAAGATGCTCATGGATGCCCTCGGTAATTGCGGACCTCCACACTAGAAGCGGCGAACCAGACCAGCTGACCGGCTGTCACGGGTCGCGGTGGACGAGTGCTTTAGCGTCACCGCGTTCGGGTCGGCAACATTCAGCGTAACCGATGGTTTGATGCGGTGTAAAAACATGGCGGCAGCTTCAAGTCACATGCGGATCGAGGTGCAGCATTGCGAGGCCACCACCGCAGTGCAGCCCATCCCGAAGGAGACAAAGGGCGGTACCTTACCCCGAGCATCGAGGGGAGATGTTGACTGTTGGACACTCATCCCTCGAACCTTTTGGCCTTGAGGAAGTGCTTGAAGGCCGGCCCAGCCCTCTGAGGGGACATCACATGCAGGCGTGGGAACAATACTTGCGGCTCTCTATGACCGCCGAGGGGCAGCGTCGTCCATACCCCCGGGGATGGCCCCATTGGTTCTCGTGGAGGAGGATGTTGAGGAGGGCCTGCAACGGCTGTAATGGGAAGGCGCTGACGACCGATGGTATCTGAGGGGCGAGGAGTTACTCAAATGGGCAGGGCAGCGTGTCTTAGGTCCTCACTACCACGTTCAGCGAGCATTGCGGGAAGGTCTCCCCGCAATGTGGACCTGGCGAGGGTTGTTCCCATTCACAAAGGCGGGCGACCCACCTTTGTCCAGGCCAATTACGGGCCGTCATGGTCGGCTTCGGTATTTGCCAAGCTGGTGCTGGCATTCTCGGCGATTGATTGACCGGGCGGCGGCGGATGTCGCGAGCCCTCACAGGCGGGCTTTAGACCCGCCACTCAGCGATTGGCCATATCTTTTACTGGGAGCGATTGAAAACAGCGGAATCATCGGCGAGGACTTGTATTGCTGCTTTGTGGACTTCGCGAAGGCTTTTGATCACGGTTCCGGGGAAAAGGCGTGGGCTAAATGCGCATCAAGCCCCGGGGCTCATTTTGTCTTGAGAATGCCATATCTCTGAGTTGTATGAGAGTTGTTTTGGCGGGGATGTAGCCCGGCCGGACCAAGCATTCACCCGTGATTATCGGGGTCGGCAGGGGGTTGCCCCTCTCGCCAACACTTTTTTGGCCTCTACATTGATCAGTTAGAGCCACGGCTTCTGAGGGCATGGGGGAATGGCATCACAGCTTTTGCACCAGGTCATCCGCCAGCTCATCTATGCGGACGATGTTATTTCTTGGCCCCACCCGGAAGCTATCGCGGTCTCACACGGATGCCCTAGACATTCTGTCGGACTCTGAGACATGCAGTCGGCCAAGACGGGTGGTTCTCATATCCTCTTCGTCACCCCATGCCTCTGCACTCACATATGGGGGACTGACTGTGGACGTCCGCCCACCTACAAGTATCTAGGGGTGGAGTTCCTTCCAGCTCTGGTGGGAGGCGTCTATCGCTTGCCGGGTGTTGGAGTGAAAAGCTTTATGCCATCTGGAACAAGATCACCCAGGTGGCTCTATGATTGGGGCCATCGGTCACATCTGTTAAGGGCAGTGAACTGTCTTAAATGCCGAAGTCGAGGTTTGGGGCTGAAACGCATGGAATGACTTGGGCAGTCTGAAGGCATTTTAGCCGCGGGCACTTGGGGGTGAAACCTTCAGTTCCTATCAGATTAGCTGCGAAGCTGGATTCTTGCCGCTTCGTGAGGCGACCCTTGATAGACACATCGTCTATTTTGAGAAAGTGGTTACTATGGGTGATGCTTTCGGCTCCCACACAGCTTCTTGTGGCAATGAGTACGCTGCGGCTTAGGGCCTGTTGGAGGGGTAAGAGAGATCAATGGTTTGCGGATGGAGCGTCGCGGAGCCAGAATGCGTCGGGCGGTGAACCGCTGACCGTCGTGGCGGCTGCGGGAGTACCAAAGCAGCTTGTTTCCTTGGCAAGCTCACGGGACCCGGCGCTCTAGGCGAGTCAAAAGCGGCCCATTACAAGGAGCACATCAACCCGTGTTAGCAGGGGCCCCACAATCTACTGCGTTCCCGGTTGCCCACGAAAAGCAGACCTCATTGCCTCCATTCGCCTGAGGTGCCCACCATCTTCGCATCCCGAGGCAGGCGGTGGATTGGGGAGCCAGCGGGGTTGAGCTCTGTCCGGTCAGCGTCAAGCGGGTGCCGTGAGGATGAGTCTCACACTTTCGAGTTGCCGGCGTTGGTCAGTCAGGGCGAGATCATCCTTAATGCGGTAGGACTTGCCCTTACATTCGATGAACACCGCCGTCGATCGTGCCACGGGATCATTACATTAGTCTTGGACTGCGAGGTCACCTTTGCCCCGCTTTGCTTTCGGTGATTAAACGATGCGATTGCATTGCATGGCCCGTATATATTTGGGTGTTTTACGCATTTTGTATGTTAGTTTGTCGGCCCGGTGATTCGCCTGTTTTTTCCCTCGAAAACCCGGTAGGGTTTTTTTAATGGGCCGATGTAAAACTGGCTGCGTTTTTTGTATTGGGTCCCATAGACCGATTGGTCTCCGTGGACGATAAAAGTACCTTCCTTCCTTCCTTCCTTCCTCATGCTTGTACTATAACAAATTGCCTTGTACCATAACAAATTGCCTTTGCCCTTACGGGTCCTAGAATATTTTCTTACCAACATATCCACCGGGATGGGCATTCTTACGTGCCAATTGTTAAAGTAAACAACTCCAAGCTGAAAGCCAATTGATTTACGATAGTATCCATTTCCAAAATATGAATTCAATAGTGTGTCGGTCAACCCACACAAATTTGGGCATTGGAATTGGAACTTTTGATAGGTAGTTTTTATGAAGTTATTGATCCTCTCAAATTTTCCCTAATGATATTGATGCATATGGCTATATAGACCCATTCACAATATGACACTCCTATCTAACCAAAAGCATTAAAAGTAATCAAAGCTTGGTAGCGCTAATAACAAGATAAGGTTGTGAGCTTGTGCATATATCACAAAAAATGGTTCGTATAATTATACGGTTATTTTGCTAAGGTTTTCATATGATTGTGCTTTGTATTTGCGTCTTGGCGTATGGTAGCAGTATTTACAGAGCGTGCCATGTATGTTTATTAAGTTTTGTCTTTGTGAACCATTGGTTCAAGACTTGGGGTCCACCATATGTCCTCATGGATCACGGCAACATGGCATGGCGTAAAAATTCTATCTATCTAATTTCTTTGTCTGTCATCTATCATGCATCTATCAACACATTTCATTTGACCCTTACAATGATACAATAAATAGCTAAAATAATGCACTATGGCCATCTCAATTCAAAGTACTCCGCCACCCACATAGAATCAATTGATTTATTGCATTCTAGTGTTACCCTGAATGAAGACATGCAATGTAAAATGAAACAAGGTAGGCCTATGTTAGTATGGTATATGGGTCTCATAGACAATGGACACTAAAAATACTACTCTATTCTATTGTGCCATTAACACTATCGGGTAGTCAAAGTATAAAGGCCAACTTTAATCTTCAATTATCTGATTGTTGTATTATTAACACTAGATCCCACAATCAAGTAGCCCTAGCTATTTAAATTGCCTTAATATGATTCAATAAGAAAAGTCACATGCACTCTCTACTACACAAATCAAATAGTTCCAAGCTATTGGAACTGCCTTAATAAGGTTCAACAATATTCTTCTTCTATGTCATATCTTTGGGTTCATATGCCTTTGAGCTTCTTGGGGGTGTATATTAGGTTACTTTGCATTAGACCTATTGTGGACCAATCTGTTTGGTATAATTCTTGATATTTGAACTGACATTCTTATGACTTCTGACAGATTATCATGATCCGGCCGTCAAATAATATTAAGGGGGAGCCATCAGATCAAATAATATTAAAACCAACCCAAGAATGATTAGGGTATGGTCACATGAACAGAGACATGAACTACTCATTTGTCGACACGAGCAGCTTCAATTTCGAGAGGGTCTTAATTCAATTTCGAGAGGGTCACATCAAGATTAAAGAGGCAGGAGGGCTTAGGCCGTTTCTTTCTTCCCTGTTGATTTTCTGGATCATTGCCAAAGTGTCACAAGAGTTTTACCACGCTCAAATCCGGGGATTCATGTTGACATGAACATTCAACCAAGAAAAGAGACGGCGGAACGGATCGATGTCAACTTGGATCTCTTCATGTCAAAAATCAGCATGAGACCCTTTCAATTTCAGTTTTTGGCCATTTGATCAAACGATGTTAAACCAAGAACTCCTTCCCAGGAATCATTATCGCGATAACTTTCTAGAAGCCTATCGCTGTAACCTTCTCCCTCAGACTCTGGCCGTTCAGACGATCTTTTAGCTGCATTGACGATAGTTCAGACCAATCTTATAGCTGTAATGACGATAATCAGATCCCGCCCTTGATTAAGGAGGTCAATAGGGTGGCCACACGACATATTTTCATGTAACGGCCTATTCTGTAGAAGCTCAAGGGAGCCATTAACCTCCTCATGAAGGGTTCATGTACTTTCCTATCTGGCCTATTTGAAGCCTTCAATAAGGTCTTGTTACCACGGTTTTAATTATAAATCTTGATTCCGAAAAAAAAAAAGATTAACACCTTTAACACTATTTTGCCTGCTAGTTTGTTCATTTTGAGCCTTGATGCAGTAATCTATTAATTTTTTATACGTTCTGCAAACCTTTTCCATTATGTTTCAGGAAAAGCCATCTCATTCGCTTCTTTCTCCAGCTTATGTTCATGTATGATGCAAGGCAATTCTGCACTAACACACCATTCAATTACTGTATTCAAGGTAAAATATTCAGGTAAAAGCACACTAATAATTACTAGCGCCGGGAGCTTGAACAGAACAACTATGCCCTTGCTCTTTTCATTGGTGCTACATGAAGCAATTTCTATTAATCAACAAATGTTTCATTAATCAACCACGCTTTTCATTGGAGGGGCAGAGAGTTCCTTATGTTGATTCACTTGATGGTCTCATGAGAACATAACTCAGAAGTTGTATTAAACCTTGGAGGAAAACATGTGCACTGTTTTCTGCATTTTTCTCATTTTTGGCTTGATGTTCTTTAACCTATAGACCTATAGATAGGAAGCTAAAATCAATTTTTCTCCAAGGACTCTTGCAAGAACGAAACTGATATCTTCAGATTCATTCTACATAGCCATCACAGAACAATCTGCAGGCAATGAATTTGTGGTTTAACCACCAACTAAATGCTTGGCTACAGGTAATGCATATTTAAATAGTTGTAGATCTGTACTTACTCAGGAGCACATAGCCTTCTCTACTGCCTCTTTCAGCTCTCCACTTTGATATGCTTCTGCAAAATTTGCAATGGCGTTAAAATACTGTGCATCAATAATTTGGAAAAACGATAGAAACAAGGAAAACAAGGGCAGAGAAAACACAGAAACCATATACACTTACGTAATGCAATATCACACCCGCCATAAAACTCCCCATCGACATACAGTTGTGGAAATGTTGGCCAGTTTGAGTACTCCTTCAAGCCTTGACGCAGCCCATCATCTTCTAGAATGTTTACAGTCTCATATGGCACATTTAAGCTGTTAAGTATCTGATTTACAGTGTTTGAGAAGCCACATTGAGGGAACACCTTAGTCCCCTTCATGAAGAGTACTATCTTGTGCTCCCTCACAAATTTATCAAGTGATTGTTTCAATTCTGGTGTCAGCCCTGTAAGTAAATTGCATTCATCTTCAGAATAACTATTTAAGATGCAAAAACCAATGTCGTTATCATATGCACACCAGGATGTATCTAACAAATATTGTTATCTAAAACCAGTGCCATCTCCAAAACGTCTGTCTTTTTATGCAGAGCTATTATTATAGAATAACATCATATAAGCAATTGATGCAACTGAAAGCAAATTCCTGTGTCTTTGAATGGCATGAATAGTGTTACCCTAACATGGCTATTTTGAAACGGCTCCTTAAATATGTCTATTTGCAGAATACACATGGAAAGAGAGAGCTGGTTGGATAAAGCGAAAAACCTACCTCCGGAGCTACCTGCACTGAAAGAAGCCCGGCATGGAACTGTCCTAACTCGCCGGCATGAGGAGCTAATTTGCAAGCTGCAAATTTTGCCATTCGCTGAAAGGCAAGGCAATGGGCGAATAGAGGTTGGACAAACAATGGAGTTAGCATGTGAGCAGAGAGGGACGGCTATGGCCACGCCGGGGGAGCACCGAATTGTCTCCATATGAGCTAATCAGCAAAATGTGCCACATATATTTCGGGCCTTTAATAAAGGGTGAAAATATTCTTACCCTGGTTTTGGTGATTCCATCGCGGTGAATACTCTCTCGCGGAATCACAGACCCTCCCGGAACGGGATCCGTTTCGGAGGCCCCGTTATTCGTACCTGACAGTGTCAGATGTACCTTCTGATGAATCCCAACCATCCGTCTGTAGGGTCCATCCTGGCCGTCCGTTTTATACCTTCCGGCGGAATCACATTTGGAAAATACCGCCGGATGGAATCACTGCCCTTTTATTCCACGGGATGGAATCACCATTCGAGGTAAAAATTCAAATTTTTTGACGTTCTGAGAGGTTTTTTGCTAGTGCAGGCTATGGCGGCTTGCTCCGGCTATGGCGATTGAACAGGCTGGCGATTGAATAGGCTGCGGACGGTTTTTATGGTCTTAAAGATCGATTGCAGCTTGCTTGGTTTAAAGGATCCGAGTGAGATCCTGCAAAAAATGGGGTTTTGCGTGTAATAGGGTTGGGCGGCTCGGAGACAGCACCCCTTTGTCCCCCAAATGGACAGAATGAAGGCGGTAATTTAATGGAGTGGGGGAATCAGATCTGCAGCCGAGCGATCACGTCTATTCCTGCTTCTGTCAATAACGCACCACCCAGGCTATGTTCAGAAGGAAAAAAGAAAAGCCATGGCCGATTCAGAAGCGACGGAATACCTCATCCAATTAAAGCCACAGCCATAGCCAAAAGCTCCACACTTGAAAGAGCGAGCTCCATATCTAAGCCGCCGGAAGCGCCTCCATTTCTCGATGGTACCTTTGTTGCTTATGAATCCTAATTGGAAGATTTACCAGGCAAAAAGCTTGATCAGCAAACCTCATTTCATTAGCAGACTTGTTTGTTGAGGTTCAAGCCAAAGATTCATTTCTGGACTTTAGGAGGGCGTCTCAAAGATATCTGTGACTACAAAAGGGAGTGGAGACTTAAGCAGTAAGACATCGGGTATGGCGGCAGTAAGACCTAAGCAGCTTCTGTTGGTTTTCTTCGGATAGCTATGGAGGACCGTTTCTCTGAATCTGCAACTAAATGGCCTTTGCGAAGTTTCTTTGTTATTTCATTCTTACGATTGAGACAAGGTACCATATGCTAATTAGATTTTGAGCTCATGCGTGCAGATTGATCTATAAAATTTGATTCGGTAGAGAAGAAAAGATTTGAGAAGAGCCGGTCGGAAAGAAAAACGCTCAAAAGCTGTTGTGTTTTGTGCAGGGCCGAATTTGTATGAGTTTTTGTTAGATATCTTACAGCTAATTATTATAGATCTAATAGAACATCTTTTGCAAAATGGGCGGTAAGAGTTCCACGCCCACAGTCGAAGATTACAAGGAAGGAAATTTGTATGTTAACAAGCTATCGAGTTATGTTTCTGCTGAAGGAATTGTAGACCCAAAGATTTGAATTTATCCACTTCGATCTTCTCTCCAAAATCATTTCTTTCTTATGAGCCAGAAAAAAACCAGATTATTAACAGGGCTCTTCTTAGATATCATGTTTGCTGCTTTACAAAGATATCATGTTTGCTGTTTTACAAAGGCTAAAGTACTACTTATCCCGTTCTGTTCTTCTCAAAGGGCAGGCCATGCATGAAAAGGGCATTGCCGATGTTGGCAAGGATTCAAATCCCCAACCAGAAAAATTATGGGCAGTTCAAAGCATAACAATGGACATGCTCAGACAAAATGGGGTAGCCCAAGCTTGTTTTTTTCCATCATTGGTTTATCATTCATGATCTTCAAGTAATGTAGGTTTTGCTTAAACCATCCTCAACCATTTTTTATGGAATCCGGCATAAACTTCTGTCTGAATTTGAATCATCTGCCAATTTTTCCTCCCTGCATGCAGTTATTACAGATTCAAAGGTCTCCAGATGATTCCTTCGCGAAGAATAGTACGCGGTGATTCTACGGGGGAGAATATTATCGCGGTGATTCCATGGGGGAGAATATTTACGCGGTGATTCCACGGGGGAGAATATTATCGTATACAGTGATTCCACGGGGAAGAATATTACGGTATGCAGTGATTCCACCCTGCAGGATCAATTCCATGTGATTCCGTCGCGTAGAATAAAAGATTGGTGATTCCATCCAGTGGTATTTTGCAGACGTGATTCCGTCGGAAGGTATAAAATGGAGCCTGTCAGGTACGGATAACGGGGCAAGAGGGTACGGATAACGGGGCAGGAGGGTCTGTGATTCCGCGGGAGAGTAGTCACCGCGATGGAATCACCAAAACCAGGGTAAGAATATTTTCACCCTTTAATAAACGTTTCAATACAAATCATTTAATTCAAGGGAAAAACTGCAAAATGCCCTTATGTTTTGATCAACGTATAATATATATTGTATTTTTCATTCTTTATATAAGGCAGTGTAGTTTCTGTTCTCAAAAAATAGGAAGCTAATATTTCTGGGCTGAGGACAGCCCTGGGGTCGACACGTACATTTGTTTTTTCATTTTTAAAATCTTTAAAAGGAAATATTGCATGGTTGACACGTGGATCTTCCCCTTTTCTTGCTCTGGAAGCAATCCATCGCCATATGAATCCCCGATCTTGGTTTCTTGAGGAAGGCCGGATAAAGATCAGGAGGATAACGTAAAGTTCCAGTTCTGCTCCCATATTGAATGTGTGGTTGCAAGGCTTATGGGTCTTGAAGATTTGCCTGGTAAATCTTGCCCCAGTATTCCGACCTCCGCCATAGCCAGACCTATGCTTGCCCCTGCATACAAAACTCCGGCGCCATTGCAGTCCAGCTCCAGTCTACCTTGTTCAAGATTCAGTTGAAGCCGGCCTGCCATAAAATAATATTGGCCAAGAAGCTGGATTAGGGCGTCCTTAAGGATATGCACCACGTCGGAGCTAGATTTGTGAGGATTTGCAGGGTAGAAGTACATTGTTTCGACGTAGTAAACAAGAACTTGGTCGATAAACAAGATTGCGTATTAAACGGGAGCAAATCATCGAAATGAGAGCAAAAGGAATATTCCTCAAAGATTCCCTTTTTTTTACAAAAAAGGGTAAAACGAGGTTAAAAAAAAAAGATGCATGAAATTTTTTTTTGACCCCCCCAAATGACTAATTTTTTTGTGCAACGAAAGAATTGACTTTTTTAAAGTGTCACTTTTCTAAAAAAAATAAAATGTTCTTGAAGTATGTTTTAAGAGAGAAACTCAAATTTCAGAGGATAAAATATTCAACAAAAAATTGAAGTAAGTGCATGGCTTGGCTGTAGTATTCTCAAAATTTGAAGATAGAATCTTCATATTCACATACAAAATTCTGAGGTCTTTTTCTAAGACTCAGTTATGTACAAAAGTGTGAGGAGTGATGAGAGAGGGATCCAGGACGTCATCATATTCATTTATGCCATCCTCATCACCTTCACTTTTTTCACTGTCACTCGAGGAAGTGCTTGAGTTATCTTCCTCATCACTATCAACAGATGGTGAAACATTGTCACCACCTTCTTCATCCTCTTCCTCGTAATTACAAGCTTTTTTAAGCAAATGATAGTCCTCTGACGTAGACGATTGTCAGATTTCAATTTAAAATCATAGCACAATATAGTCACGCCATTAAGGTTCAGCTCATCCCTACAACCCACCTTCTTGGACTTTCTCCCTTTTCCTTGGCTTCTCATTTCTAACTCATATCTACCTTCAAAAGCATTTTCTGAGCGTGTTGCAAGTCAATGAATCTTGAGTTTAGTGACTAAGCCTTCTTCCTTGACTGTGTCAAGCACTTTTGCTATCCAGAAAGGTCGACCTTTGTCATCCTCCTCAGTTGGAAGAGCAATTAGCATACCTTTGGTAATTTCTGTGATATTACCTCGAGGCTCATTCCTGCGTCTTGGCCCGAGGTACATGACTCGATCCTCGTCTTCTTCTACTGCAGGCGCTAATGTAGCATTGCTTGGACCTGCTTGATGTTGGGGTTGATGGAAGGTGTTAGACCATTAAAATGGTTCTTGCAACTGTCTTAGAGCTATATTTTTGTCTGACAATTTTACGTTAGAAAGAAATTACTCCACCACATCCGATCTTCTTCTAAGAAGTACTTAAAGCTGAGGAAAATCCATTTTCAATGGCTTTTAAGGATGACATAGGGGTACTTTTCTTCTGCTTGGACTCCTTAGGATTTTTGAGAGGAAGTTGCTTTCGTACGTTCTATGAAGGTTGTGTGCGGAATATATTTAAGGAAGCGTAATCCCTACGGTGGACTCAGGTCCTTAGTTGTGGTATACTTCTTCCCACAGCAGAAGCTTTGGCCATCCTTCAAGTAGAACTTGATGTGATGTTGGAAGGTGAGATCATTCAACTTGTTCGACTTGTTCTGCATGCGAGCGTTGAGAGAAAACAAACTCTCTGAAGTCGGCCGGTCTCTTTAAAGCTCAATCTTTGGAATGGGAGTGTAAGAATCTTCAATAATTTGAACTAAAGTAGGAAGAAAAAGCCTTCTTCCTTCTAAAGGCGCCTGAGAAAATCTCTTGAACATTTGGTCAATCGATCATGAGTGTGGCCTACAAGTAAAAGCAAGAGCTTCACTTTTCTAAAGATCTCTAGCTCTACTAACATGGCCTGAGACGCAAAAGTGTTTGATTCTTGTTCTCCCTTGTAGTATTGTCAAGTTGCAGGTAAAAGCACTGGTGGTAATTGCTCTTGCTTTCTTACGGGACCTTGTTAAAATTGTAATTGTGAGGTTCGGGTCACCATGCAAGTTTGGATATGTCAAAATACTTTGCACTTTAGACTTCCTTTGAAGACCATAGCTCCTACAAGGTGGACCTTAACAAAACATTCCTCGGCACATCTTTAGGAATGTTCAAGAAATCTTGATGAGTAGTAGTTTTTTTTTTCCATTCCATCAATCTATGAGACATATATTGCGTGGACGTTCAAGAGCTTTTTACGTGCTTGGCAAGCTTTCTTCTCATTCTTTGCTTGTTGTTCACGATGTCTGGCAAGGTTCTGTTGCACAATATCTGTAGAAGAAATCAGGTCAAAGCATTTTCCTTAAAACAAGTGAGAGATTGGAGAACATCTTACTTCTTTCGACCTCTGTCTTTGCAGTTTCTCGTTGACTCTTTAATTCTGCACACCTTGAGCAAACAGACATTCTATGTCTCCTGGGAATTTTCACAAGCCCGAATTCACTTTTCCACAGTCTGGTGAAGTGTGAGTAAGAGATGTGCTGAAGCTGAGTGCAAGTCTCTTTGTACTCATTAAAAACATCATTTTTGGTGATGTTATCAGTCAAATGATACTTGTTGCTGTTAGGTAGCTTCTCACACGTTTCTCTAAAATATTTCTCCATCCATGACACAGCAGCAAGGGCATGCATGGTTACAACTCTTCTTGGTCCATAATGATCATCAATTGCTGGATTTTTGTCCAATCTTTTGTGTATTCTAGACATTCTGGTGGACCCTAAACGGTGGACAACCATAAAGCATTTCTGGCAAACTTCTTCACGGTTAATGTAGTGTAAGAAGGTGTTGCGGTCTGGTCTTACATGATAGGCCAAGTAGGCATTTTGGTCAGCCAATATCATTGAACTGTAGTTGTCTCTAATTGCTCGTAACTTAGACATGTTAAATTTGTTGATGCAACCCAATGAGGCTGGCATTTACTTCTTAAAAGTCTTCTCATTTTATGCTCGTCCATAAGGTTTCTTCTTCTTCTGAGGAGGAGCATGCTCTCAAACCATAATCCACCTTGAATTTCTTGGTGGGTGGCTAGAGAATGTGTAATCTCGTTGCACCTCGTTGGTGTCTTCATCTTACGAAGAGAGTTCTACTGGGGGTGACCTCCTCTACCCTTAGTGGTGTGCTTGTAGAGGAGAACAAACCATGTGTTGTACCCGGATAAGGCGAGTGCAGTGTTGAATGAAGGAGATGGGCCACCATATGATGTGTCGTGAAAGTTGTTCTGACTTCTTCACAAGGAGTTCGTTCAAACATGTCTCTTATAGCGCTTTGAATTACGCAAACCCATGTGTCACCACGGTTATGTGAAGAGGAGTAGATCTTTTGCAAGGTCGTCTTCATTTGTAGTGAAATCGTGGTGGGGAAGCGATGGACAATCTCATGATCTTGAGCGTCTTTGTATTCCTTGTTTGTGTAAGTGAAGAAGGAGAAACTACAAATGGGTAAGGTAGTGATGTTTGAAAAATTTTCGAGAGGTCGAGCCTTTGTAGTGTGGGGGATGGTACAAATGGTGGTGGAAGATTGCTTCATTGCCTTGGTGAGGCAAAAGGAAATTTGAGCGCCTCGATTCGTATTTCGCATTGAGAATTTTAGTCGCCGGCCAGCGCCTTCCGAGCCTTCATCGCTTTCTTTGTATTAGATTTACATAGCGAAAATAATGGGCGCGGTAAGCATGTAAAATTACATAGTACATCTTTTCGTGTGTTTGTTGATTTACTTTTTGTAGGCCAAAGTGTATTCGGAATATACTTTGGGCTTTTAACCAAGCAAAGTGTATTACGGAATACACTTTCCCCAATGAAGAAGGGCAACCATAATACACTTTGCTCTTAGCTAAAGGGAAAGTGTATTCGGAATATACTTTGTCCTTGAGCAAAAGCAAAGTGTATTCCGGGAATACACTTTGCACTTACTTTGCACTTCTCCTGAAGTGCAAAGTGTATTCCGGAATACACTTTGGCCTTCTTGTGTGAGCAAAGTGTATTCCAGAATACACTTTGCCTGTCTCATTGAAAACATTTGTTTTTTTGGCTTAAACATGTCACTTTTTTGCTCAAGCAAACTACTTTTTAGGTTGAACATACAACTTTTTAGTCCAATTAAAGCATGAAAAATCGTGTTGAAGAGACAATATTTTTGCTTGTTTTTCTGTTTTTTGCTGGCCTTTAGGGTTGAAGATTAGCAAATCTTATTCTGGAATACAGTTTTGGTCCTGGTTACTGTCTTAACATTGTTGTTTTAAACATTTCAGTGGCAGGGAAGAAGGAAGCAAGAGGGCACCAAAAAAATCTCTGAAGATTGTCAAGCGTCCACACCCTCGAAGCACACCGTGACGGACGAGCACGCTATATATGAAAATTTCCAAAGCGCAATGGTTCGTAACGGTGTGCGGCGGAAAGTACAACACTGGCCCGGCGTTTTACGTTTGCAAAGTCTTGGCAACAAAGCGATATGCGGACTCGAAGTTTCTTAAACCTGGGTACAATAAAAAAGACTCGAGATTGTTGGACAAGGAGGGGCGGGTGGGAGGCTATCCTTCAAGACCTCCCAAAGGCTTCATTGTTTGTAGACATCATAAGCTTTCAGATTGTTAGTGTGCAACCACGAGCCGCATACAATTTCTTTTCACACTCTGGGACCAAGCGAGCTGTCTTCACTAATTAGACAGGTTTGTTCTAGTCTGGCGAGGACTTTCCTGTCAGTAAGTCCGAGCATTTAGATGGAGGTAGATCAGGATCATCACCTTCTCCTAGTACTTCAGGGAGGTCATCAGATGGAGGTTCCCAAGAACAAGAACGGGAAGTCCCCGGTGCGCCAAAGAAACTTAGGGGCCAAGAGCCATAGCCACTAAGGAACCAAAGAAGCGGAAGGCCGGCAACTTGAAATTGTGAGAAATCCCAGAGGAACAACCAAAAAAGAAGAAGGAAAGGGCAAGGCACGGGGTGGCCATTAAAGAAAAAAGGTGGACAAGACCTCAGAGAGGATGGAAGAAATAAATCAGAACAAGTATGTGCAAGGTGTAATATACTTGCCAGTAACTTCCATGAGGTTGCCACCGAAGAATGAAGATGGTGAGCGCCCCCTTCAGGTTCGCAAAATCTATCTTGCGACCACTTTAAGAAATCTAAAGGGACAGAATAAGGAGCAATCCCAATGCCCATGTTGCTCCAATTGTTGTTCTTGTTAGCCAGATCCGGTGCATGGACCCCAAGGACTACGACGGAGAAAAATCTGAGACACCTACATGCACTATGTCCTTGGGGAAACCACGATTTCAAAGCAAGGGAGGCGGTTGTACAAAGAGAAAAATAATCTAATATATCTCTACATTGCTCTGCGTTGTTTACTATTTTTGACGGACAAAGAAGCCAAAATCGTTGCCAACACGCACAATCTTGTTGGGGGTAGAAGCATGAAAGGGTGGGCAAAAAAAAAGTGCGATATTTTACATTTACAAATTCAAAATGTAAGGAAATCCCTTCCCCACCCTCCCCTCCCCTCAATTATTATTCTTGGAATGAATCATTAATAGGGCAAATAATTTTGAACTCTTCTCCAGCTCTCTGTTCAACCTCCCTCCTCTCGAACCTCCATAATTAAAGCTTGACATCCATATTCGAACCTCCATAGCCAAGATCGGGACCTCCATAGTCAAAAGCTTGCATTTTCGGAGAGCTGAAGCACCAGGGAGCAGATCATGGCGAAGCAACTTGGAGCAGAGACATCTCCAAGTAAATCTCCTCAACAAACAAACACAGTAAAGCCCATGCCAAGGTCTCCCACTAGAACTGCTGCCCGAAAACTCAAGAGTGGATCTTCTTAGGATCGGGAGGTCTTGGCCTTCGAGTTTGACAAGGTAAGCATCGAGGGGAGGCGAGGAGCAACAATTTTGATAGCATGTTTCTAGGGACTCTGCAAATAGTGAGGATGTTTGGGGTTTGAAGCCCCTATTTGTTAGGGGGTTATCAAGAGTGTAGGATTAAGCCTATTTGGATGGCGTTTTTTTTTTACGTGTATGAGCACGTTTTTCTAGGAAGGACATTGCAAATCATCACATTCCATTGTATTTTGCCCGAGCATATGCACTTCATTACAAAGGAGTAAGCATTGATTGGGATGAGGTGAAAGCAAGTGCAAGTCTTCATTCAAAAAGGCTCTCAAAAGAATCGACGACGAGAATTAGCTTCTGATAAAAGTCTTCCAATGTTAAAGCTATTAAATGTATGCCTCGGGTAGAATTGGGGCAGCGGTTGGAAATGATGAAAAGGTTGAGGGAAAGAAGAGAATTAGATTACGCCTCCATGCTTGATGAAATCTGAGACTTTAAAGAGAAAAGGAAAACAATGGAAATTGAGCTGTTGAAGCATGAGAGTGATAAGAGCTTCTTGACAAGACTTGTGCGAGAATAAAGATACAAAAATATGTGAGCAGTTCAGCATTATGGCAGAGTTTAAAAGCAAGCGGAAATATGCCCGATGTGCAAATGGCTTTTGGCATCCCATTTAGAGGAGGAGAAATCAAGTTATATTGCTGACTTAGATGCTCTAATAATTCCCATTGATTGTTTAAAGGCTGATTTGCAAGAATTAGAAGCTGCCATTGAAAAAATCAGCAAGGATATGGATTTTTATCCAACTGTGAGAATAGAATAAAGGAGATGACTAAGCATTTGGAAAGATCGGACCGATGGGCCTGAGCCCAGCTCCCATACTCATGACAAGGCGGGGCTTCATCCTCACATATTACCAATACTTGCAGCAGCTGCAATGATTGCCGTGACTCGACCATGGTAATATCTCCACTTTGTAGTCATACATATTGTCTATTTTGTCTTGTATTCAGGGTTTCAACGACGAATACATGTGTACATGATTGTTCATAGTCTGAGGACCTGCGCCACTGCTTAGGAATCCCTTCTGAAGGTACATCTATTTCTATTTTCATTACATAATTAGTTTGAGTGTATTTAGATGTAGTTAGTTTCCATCATGTACCTAACTGTATTAGCATTTGATTTGGCGTGGTTTTGTCTTTACTGTAAAGAGAAAAATGTATTTATACATTCTTTACATTTACATGTGCCACGAAGTGCTTTTCTGGAATTCCTTTACAGGGTGTATTAATAGGGTGTATTGCATATGACTGTACTTTGCATTTACATGTGATCAGAAATGTATATGAATTTAGTATTTGACTTTCCTTTACATTCAACGTTGAATGATGTATTTGATAGGGTGTATTGATAAAATATTTTGTTCTTTACATTTTACATATGTTCTGAAATGCATTTGAATTTAGTATTTGGTTTCCCTTTACATTTCGATAGCTATGAACACTAATGTACTTCTATTTTGTCGTTACATTATCGTGAGAAAGTTTGCACGTAGTAAAAACCTACTTGCATGTAATTAACATTTGTTGCATTTTTGATTTGCATCGATTGTTTTTTTTCTTGATTTTGCTTCTATCTACTCTATATCTCCCCTTGATTACGAATCAAGTGTTTACATTTCTTATTTGCTTATGATCCCAATTGTGTCAATGCGGATATGGGTAGTATCAAGAAAGCAAGAAGTAAAAGCTGCGGGTAAACTAAACAATTCATGTTTTCGTGCACTATGCTTAAGTTACGAATATAGCAAAATCTTATGTTGTAGGTGAAAAGAAGGATGTTGGGAAGGGGTTGCATTTACCATTCTCGGACATCCCAATTCTTGAACACAGCACAAAAGATCTTTCTTTGCTATCGATGTAGGAAGTCCATCCACATCCACATCACCTTTGAGAATTGCGGCAACTCATAAGCAATCGGTCTGAGGATTTGGAGACCGAGGGGTACTTGGATAAAACTTTAAAATGCGGAAGGTAGGGTGATTGCATTCGATTACATTCTGATTACATTAAGATTGCATATGTTGTAGTTAGAGTTCACTAATGTTCAATATTTTGCAGCAGAGGTTGTTTCCCAAAAAGAGATCCCACCTGTTGAAGCCGAGAGCAACAAGCTGAAAGCCCAGAAAGTAATTCTCTCTCCTTTTTAGGGTTTCTTTTTTTTTTTTTTGTATTTTGAAGTTACGTTGATGTGTTTACAGATAAAATTACTGAAAATGTTGGTGACGACATTGAAAACAGTCCTGAAGCTGCTGTTGAAGTTCAAGTTGAGGAAAAGTCTTATTCTTTGGCAGGTGCGTGTTTCTTTGTTTGTCTTGCTTTCAAAACATTAGAATGAAGCACTTTCTTTACTTCAGAGACTTGCGACGATTCAATGGAGCTAGATGATGTTAAAGAAGCCTTGGAGATTCTGATCAAGGCAACTACTAAATTTATGGTCAAAGCTGATGCCAAAGCAATTTGGAAAAAGAGAGTGCAAACCGTAGGCAGGGGACATCCATTTGCAAAGCGGTATATGCTAGCTTATATTTACTTAGTTATACTTCAGTAGCTTATTAGATTTTACTCGTTTTGCAGGTCTAAACCACTGGAAACAGAGATTGGAAGGTATCAATTTATGCTTTATTGTCATGGATCAATTGTTAATATGACACTAACATCTTGGATCTGACAACAGAAATGATGACAAGGATAAACTTATGGAATTCATGCCATTCACGCCATTCAAGAACTGTCCGCTGGCTGAAATGAAAGTGGTTGCATCTGACATAGCAATTTTATGTGCAACTAACTCTAAAATGAGTAGCAGCTTAGTGGATCTTTATGGCAGGTAATAACTGGTTGTAACCGAGTTGTATTTATTGCTATTCCTTGTCTCTAATATTAACCTTAATCTAATCCAGGTGCTTGCATGAGACATTGCCTTCCGAGTGGAAGAGCAAAATCTTTTTATCCCGCTTACAACTACATAAGGTTTAGAGAAGCTACCGCAAAAGAAAAGGAAGGGTGAATCAATTTGAAGGATCGCCCACCATCATTGAAATAGTGAAATCAGGGATGAAGGGGATTGTGGTAGCTAAATGCCATCATATCCTTGCACCTATCCTTGAGAATGACCATTTTGTCTTTGGCTGTTTTACGCTCGCACCATCTGATTCTAAGATCCTACCTGCACCAGCAATTCACGTCTTGAATCCTCTTACAGGTTATGCGACGAACGAGAAAGCAATCAAAGGGTATGTAATACTTTAAGTTGTTGCTTTGCTTTTCTTCGCTATTTCGGTCTGCTAAATTTTGTGATATGTAGGTTGTACACACAAATGTTAACCCCGTCGATCGGTCAAGTATCTAGAGGCGTTGATTTCATGAAGAGAAATAATGTTAATCGGATTCAGCAAGTAGAGGTGCCACAGCAGCCCGATTTAATATCATGTGGGTTGTATGTGATGGGATTTATGCACAAATATGTTGAAGCCCTTGTCTCTGGTAGAGATATGGAAGTAAGTTGTATGCCTTCCCTTGTATGTACTGCATCTCATATTCCTTTAAATATTTCTAACCTTATTTATGGATGTCACAGATTACATCTAAATGGTTCTCTCATGAATACGCATACATCCGGCGACAATTTCTAATAGATGCTTTGGTCACGCATTGTGATGCCAATCCGAAAGAACGTAGAAATCAGCAGTCCTCTGATTTCCGATTTAAAGAAACTTCTGATTTCTGATTTATGATTGATGCATAGTAGAAGATACGAGAACAGAATCATGAGTCCGAAAGTATCGATTTTGCAAGATGAACTATGTAATGGGCTTATATCTATATATTTTTTGTTCACATTTTTGTGAACATTTCCTATCATGAAGAATGTGTAAATGACACTATCTTTGAATAGTATACTCTTGATAGTATACTTTATGACTATGTATAAGTTATAATTATGAATACAAAAATACCTTACCTCCAAAAAAAAAAAAAAGTTGAAAAAAAGATTTACGATTTAAAGAAGCCTTGTACCCTTTTTGGTCAATCAAAAGCGGTTACTTGATTGTTTTGGTGATATGTTTTGTGACCTTGTACCACACCACACCCCTCCATCACGCTCCACCACCACCACCACATTAGAGTTTTTGGGATCACTTATTGTCCCAACCTCGATGCCGAAGATGGAAATCGCATGGCCAATGAGAATCGGGGGTACATGCTTTTCTTCATCCATGCACGCCTTCCCATGCGGTGTCGTCAAGGCACGAGGTTCGGCATTATCTCGACCTACCTGCCACGGAGGTTCGAGCAATAATTACAAATTATTCCATACTGAATTACCGCCCAAATGTTGGGGTGTCTATAAGTACCCCCCCCCCCCCTCCTCAACGGCCCCCTTCCCCATCTTTTCGCGCCTCTCCATCGGGTTTGCTAATGCTTTCAATCCTTCTAGTTCTCGCGAGCTCATCGATTGATTTGTTTGATCTAATTAATTTGCGGTTCATTTCGGATGGCGATTACCTCTGTCTCTCTTTGAGAGCGATTTGTTTGCTTCAATATATTTCTTGGGAGCTTCATTACAATCCGGCCCGCCACTCGAGAGGTCCTCACCGGGTGATCAAAGGCGGGGAGAAATGTTATTTCAAGCCATTGGAAGGCTATTGTTGTCGGGTTGGGTGAGAGGGAAGTATATATCAAGGTCAGACACCTATACACACCGACAGACATGAGAAAAGAAAAGATAAGATCTCGGCGTAATTTCCCTGAGCTTCGTGCTAATTGTGAGTTTCATTATATCTGTGCTAATCCGTCATTCATTATATTTTGAAGAAATCAACTAATTGGGTTTCTGGTATCTCAGGGCTCTGTATTTCGATGTCTTTGGACACGGAACCATCGAAGTTCTATCACAAGCATCTTCTCGTGCTTTCTATTATGATATTGGATCCTTGCTTTTTGAAGGTCAAAAAGTATGCGAATCTTGGGGAAAGGGGATTTGGTTCTTAAAATATGAGTATTATCCTCGGAAAGGCAAAATTGTGGACTTACCATTGCCCCCATTATCACAGCTTAGTTCCTCCCCAATGGATTCCAGTTCTCTGTTTCTTGCCAAGCTGAAATTGTCACAGGAAATTTTCAGTGCTTTGAAGGAGAAAGGTGGAGTCTGTGGACACGTGAAAGTAAATGTACCCATCGTTACCTTCAAATACAGAAGATGGCGGGAAGTAAAAGAAGGGAGCAGATGGACGTGGGTTCCAGTGGAACAAGATGATGCTGATGGTACCCATTCTGTGGTCATTGACATTGCTATCTTCAAAAGTGGTCAATTGTTTAAAACCTTAAAAGTCGAAGAAGCATGGTCTTTATTTGATGTAAGAATTATTTTGGAATCAGAATGTGACTTAAACGTCTTCCATTTTTTGGTGGATGGTGTCAAGGTAGGAAAACGTAGGGAAGAGTTGTATACAACAAAGCTCTGTGTGCCTCCTGTTGTACTTTCTTTAAGTGAAAACAGTTAAACAAATAAATAACAATGGTGTTACTGGGTTCAAATCCCAGTGTTGTTTGCCAATAACTTATATCCTTTTGCAAAGTTAGCACCGTGGCCACCGTGCGAAACATGTGGAGTTCATGTAGTCGTGTTGTGTAGTTTTGCACCGTGGCCACGGTGTAGTATGTTTTGCAGTTTTAACATAAATTTGGCCTTCTTTTCGGCAAAATATCGCACCGTGGCCACGGTGCGAATACCTTATTGTTGTCTTTGGCGTTTATATTTGTTTCGCACCGTGGCCACGGTGCGACATATTTCTCATCAGAACACTTGAGACATTTTAGTTTCGCGTCGTGAGCTCGCAGGCACTTACTTTTAGGCGATCAGGTTTTTTATTGCACTAAAGGAGGCGCTACAATTCCGCAATGTCAAACGGCAGGTCAGAGAAAGCTTGGGAACAGTTCCAGGCATGGTATGACTAGATCGTTAGGAAGGAAGCAGAGTATCGGCTGTCACACCCAGATGAGTTCGCTCAACAGCCTGAAAACCCGGTAGACGCCACTGTAGTCTACAATAACTTCTGCCTAACGGTAGATATAATCTCTGAGGCTAACAAACACATTGACGTGTATGGTCAGTACATTCAGAGTTTCATGGCCATGGCAGAAACTGAAGCGCGTCCTTCTCCCTCGACTGGGAAGATTGTATTGAGTCTAAAGTCCTTTCTGAAGCTTTTTCCCAAAGGTGACCAAGATAAGGTTCGAAGGTCGTTCAAGAGACTGCCAGCCGACTTATGTGAGAAGGATGGGAAGGATAATTTATATCCAGTTGACATCATGTTTGCTACTTACATGATATATACGGTTCCACCAACAGATAGGGAAGAACCACAGGTGAAGGCTATTGCAGAACCTCAGTCACCTGTAGAGGAGGTATTTGATGCAGAGAAAGAGCAGGAACTGGTGGAAAAGCTCGACGAGGACGAGGATGAAGACGTAGACGAGCATGAAGAGAATCTTGATAGATGGGGTGTCACGGAAGCCTTGCCACATAGGAGGGAAGGACTATCTTCTTCTCCACGATATATCTTCCATTACTAGTTTGAGGGAAGATGAGGTCCTTGGACAAATCTATGCTTTCGTTGTTGGTTTAGACGACTTCATTGACTTCGAGCCGGAAGTGCCTAGGGACCTGCACGATCTCTTAACCTATGATGGAACTTCAATAGCTCCTGAGAATGCTTTTGATAGAGTTCTGGAGATGGCAGAAATGGGCTTGAAGGAAGTCTCAGAAGTAAAGTTCGAGGCGAGTACATCAGAAGCTAAAAAAGATAGTGCAAAACAAGTATCAAAGAGCGAATCAAGCTCTTCAAGGTCGTCCATCAACATTTCTACCAAAGGGGTTATTGCATCTGATGAAGTGGAGGTAAGCTACCATAAGTTTGCTTATTTTGTTAAGTGCCTAAGAACGATTGTTTATTGCGCAGGAGATTTTTGTGGACGATTTTTGCGCCAGACATGACAGAGTTACCCTTGGCAGAGATGCAAGTATCGCCCACTATATGGGCTACCTTTATAAGGGAGAGATCGTTGTGTTCCATTCTAAGTACAGCCCATATGGACCAGAAGAGGTCTTGAAACTCAAGGCCCTCTCGTTGATTGGTAATCACATCCCATTATCGCCAATTCCGATCGAGTAGTGGTCGTTAGGAGAGATATCGCCACGCATATTTTTGGTGGCTTTAGTATGTATTCTATGGCTGCCAGTAGAGCTGCATTGGCCTTGTCCGGCGTGGATAAGGCTACAATTCGACTGACTTGGGAAGAGAGGGAGCCCCAGATTCCTTGCCTTATGTACCTGTTGGATGCTGATCTGCAGGAATCCGAATTGGAAGAAGTCGAAGTGTCCGATGACTTACATGTTTCTAAGAAAATGAAGTTGTAACCATTGTCAATTAATGCAAAGACTTGTTTGAAATCTCTATTCTTGTTATATCGAACATAAACTTGGTTTCATTTTAATTTGTTTTACGCTTCTATTTTACTTCAGACCGCGGGTACGGTGCGAAGACCGTGTTGTTCGTGGTTACAACTAACCAATATTCGCAGACCGTGGCCATGGTGCGAAAAATGACTATTCCACATTCTCGTGGGAAGGTCTATTTCGCACCGCCGCCACGGTGCGAAAATAGCGATTCCAATGTTTTTGAGTGTGCAATTTAAGCACCGTGACTACATAACACCGCGAAGAGAATGCTTATCTGAATTTAGAATCTACATGTAAGGAAAATGGCCAAGAGCTTTCCAAATTGAAAATGTGCGGTAAATAGATGGATCATATGTATCTATCTCTTATGGTTACATACTTATAACTAGCTTAATGTCGGAAATATTCTAGTAAATGTAATTTAGAACTCATATAAGAGGCATAGCATACATAAATGCAGAAGATCATTCGCAATTGGGATCATCATGAGCGTGTAGTTGAGTGATGCGATTAATCTCATAGGCGTGGACGCCTCGGAACCCGATGAAGGTGGATAACAACACGATAAACCCCGTTGGAAGAATGATTTCGACCCTCTCGCTACTCCTTCTAGCTGGGATCAAGGGGATACCCCTCCGAGAACATCTACAAAGATCATTATATTTCATAGTGCAAGTAATGGAGTCTATAGGCAAGGTAGACCTCCCCGTAATAAGAATAACCAGGCCGAGACATAGCAAATGGATGCCTTCTCCATTGAATGAATGGAGTTGTACTTATATCGAACAAAATTATTGACATGCACCAGAAAGTAAAAGCATTATTGGTTATATATACAAGCATAATGTACAAAATACACCATCATGAACTCTTCAAATAAGTATTGACAATATGATCCGGATGACAATTATTGATTTAGGGGGACTCTTCTGAGTCATTGTCACCAGGCACCCCAGTGATCTTTTCTATCATGTACATTTGATGCTCACTATTCCATGTTAGATGGATGATAACATCGAAGGGATCAGGATAATAGCGAGGGATTGAGAGCGCAGTGGTCATCCATCTTGCATGGATATTTTCGCTTCGCGACATCGCTTGAAGTTTTCGTGATTCATCTTGCGGTGTAATGGAATCACATTCGGGACCGTAATGAGACCACATGGCTAGATGGAGGCCAATGTTGCTGCACTCGGCAATTTGATGTATATTTATACCCACCAAAATTATTGATGGTATGTACCCACCAAAATTATTGATGGTATATACATAGAAATTATTGGATTATATACATACTTGTATGGTACTCGTATAATGGCATATATACCTGATTTCTCGTTAAATAGGCATCTATGCCTTCATTGTCTTTGCCAATTTCCCCCTCTTGTCTGCTTCTTGTTTGCTCCTTGCCTCTTGTCCGCCTTTGCCTTCTTTGCCTCTTTTCCCTCTTGTCCGCCTCTTGTGCGCTCCTTGCCTCCTCGATGCGCTCCACTAATTTCTTTGTTCCGCTCCACTAATTTCTTGCAAATGGTAACTTTGCAAGAACATCCTCGCTGGGCTGATCCGGAATACCTGCAAGCATGCGGCAGAAATACGTGCACTTTTGATGATTTTTTTTGCAACTTTTGGGAGCATCGATGGCGTCACGGTCCAACCACAGAGCTTGCAAGGCAGCTGAGCGACTTCATTATCGATCGCTATACTCGTCATCTCCCTCCACTGGAGGAGATCAATTCGAGTCAGGCAAGGTTCACTCTAAGTGCTTTGGGACTTCTTGAACCCCCCTCAGATTTAGAAGATAGGCTAGAACAGTTGAAGGACATGCTTTTCCATGGTTTCATGGCCTACTCTCTGGATCAGTATGCGCCTCTGGTCATTCCTACTAGTGAGAAAAATAGGATTTATATCCTCATTGAACTTTACAACTTCCATTACAAATCTTTTGTGGATATTGGTAAGCTCCTATTCCGTTCCCTTGACTTCAACATCCTGTGGTTACTGTCTAAATTCCCCACCTGGGATACACGTGACCTATGGCTACATAGCACATAGCACATAATACATACATATCACAGGTGAAGATACTCCATTGGAATATGTGTATAAACTGGTATAAAGATTTTCATAGAAATTAAGTATATAAGCAAGTGATTCCCGTGTAATTAAGTAACATCCTTTTCTTATCATGTATTATCTTGGCAATCTTACACTTTTAGTGTAATTGAATGATATCTTCTATCATTTTCCTTGTATTTTTTCATGTGATTGTTCTATTTGTCGTCATATTCGGCACTGTAGCCACGGTGCGAAATCGCTTCAGTTACAAATTATTGAAGGGCCTATTTCGCACCGTGGCTACGGTGCGAAATATATAGATCCCGTTTTGTTACCACCACCGAATGGTATAATACTTCAGCATTATTGGTATTATTCTTCATCATTCTTGGTATTATACTTCAACAGTATTAGTATTATACTTCAACATTATTGGATTCGTAGCTATAAATTCTTTCAGCTTGCTTTCACTTCTCACCTTTCTTCCATGTTTTCACCTTGCTTTCACTTCTTGGTCTTTGGTCTTCCTTGTTCCTTGCTACTTGATCTTGATGCTTGTTCTTCGCTACTTCATCTTGTTCCTTGCTCTTGATCTTGCTACTTCATCTTGTTCCTTGCTCCATGATCTTCCTTGTTTTTTGATCTTCTTGCTCCTTGATCGTCCTTGATCCTTGCTTCTTGCTACTTGATCTTGATGCTCCTTGCTACTTGATCTTCGTGCTCCTTGTTCTTTGCTACTTGATCTTCGTGCTCTTTGCAAATGATTGGACCGAATCCTCCATGGGCCTGCAAGCATGACCTAGACATTCTGTGCGGCCTGAAACTGATGAGCTATTTGACCATTTCTTGGAGTGGAGGTTGCACCACAATCCCACCAAGGAGCTTGCAATGGAGTTGATCAACTTCATTCTGGAGCGATTTGATTGTGGTCATGAGCCACTGATGGAAATCAATCCATCTGAATGTTATAGGAGGCTTGCAATGAGGGGAATTCTTGAACCCCCTCCTTATCTGGACGAGATGCTACAGCAGTTGAGGCCTCTTCTTCGTGCTGGTTATTTAGCACACTCTCTGGATCAATACATATCAGAGTTCATTCATGAAATTTCTAAGGGACAGATGTATGGCCTTATTAGGGCGTACTACAACGAGTACAACGGTTTTGTGGAGTTGGGTCCGCTCTTCTTCCATGAGTATCATCATGTGGAATTACTTTTTCTAATGACTAGGTATCCCATATGGTGGGAAGAATCAGGCTGGGATACGCGTGAGCTCTGGTTTCCTAACCCAGCTGCGTGGGTTACCCCTCGTAGGGGAAGGGGAAGGGGTTAGAAACCTAGGGGAAGGTTACTTGGACATACTGTCGTTACTTGCCGTTCTCTAAATGTTCTCTAATATGTTAATATATTCTCTAACATGTTAATATGTTCCCTTTGATCTTGTGATTCACCTTCTATGGAATGATTCAATTTCGCACCGTGGCCACGGTGCGAAAATACCTGCCCTCACAAAGTAATTTACACCCATTTCGCACCGTGGCAACGGTGCATTGTAAGTATACATAGAGAATAGATACAATCAAAATACTTAGCAAGCAAACAAAATATACAACAAAGATCGTTTCATTAATATAAAATACTTTACATGCCTCGGAAGTAATTTGTCAAGGCAATATCCTGCCTCATTATTGTCACTCTCTTAGAATGCACAACACATTTCACACAGTCTTCGAAGAACCTGACCATGTGATTCTCAGCGGCCTCGTGCAAAGCATCAAGGGCATCTGCAGTGAATCGAGTCACCTCTTCTGGCATTGGAAAACGGTAACCAGCTTTCCGATACCTTGCACCATCCCTCTTCATCTTAGCGTATCTCTCCTGAACCACCTCCTTACATATTCTAGCCATTGTGAGCTTCGGAAGCACCCACTCCACGTGGTTCTGGAAGTGCCGGATTTCCCGAATCCATCTATACTTTGGCTTAAACGGCTGGCCCTTCTTATTCAGCTTAGGAGGGCCTTTACAGAGAACCTGTTCCTTCTGCAGCTGCTTAGGCTTAGTCTTCCTCTTACGTCTATTGGATTCCGCGACCTCTAAAGGCTGCTCAACAACAGGAACCACTACTGCATCTTGTACTACGGTTTCAGGTACAACCGTCACAGTATCGGCAATTTTGCCTCTTTGTAGAACGATATTTTCTTCGATTTGAGCTGTCACAGGGAACTGGATAGGGACACCCTACATAACATTCAGGGGTTGAAATACATTCTGAACAGCAATAGGAACGTTCTGGACAGGCACATCCTCATTCTGAACAGCAACAGGAACATTCTGGACATGCACATCCTGATGGTCATCCTCATGGGGCTTAGCATTCTCATTGTCGGCTCCAAGCAAGTCTGGCCCCTGGTTTATCTCCACCAATCCAACTTCCGGCACTCTACAAGGAAGTCCGGTGATGTAATCTATCTCATTAGCCAGTACAGAGAATGTGTTAGGAGTTGGCGTCAAAGAAGCCATCAACCTGGGCCACACGACGAAGGAATGGAGTGCCTCAAGCAAGTTGTCAGCTCCCATCGAAGGAACAGGCAACTGCGTGTCTGGTGCAACTACCACATCGACGTTGACGACAATGCAATCATCAGGCACAGGAACTTCATGACGGACAGCTGCCTGCACAAAGGTTCCTTCTCCGACTAAATGGCCAGAAGAGAACAGGTAAACACGCCTTGGCTCGGAAGGTATGTCTCTAAAAATCTCCTCTGCGTCATTGGCAACATTCTGAACTACGGCCCGGACACGCTTGATGGATGTTTTACGGCTCGGAAGACGGTGCTTTCGTTCGTTGTTAGAAGCACTGACATAGTTAGTGGCGCTGCCCTCGCTGTCTTCCCCATGATGTGTGCGCCCAGACGGCGCCTTCTCTTCTGTTCTTTGGTTGTTGGGATTGTTAGATCCGGCATTACCGATATTCTTTGCCATTGTCTCCGAACTGTAATGCAACAAATGAGTGGACAAGATTGATAAATATGCAATGTAATGACTTAGAACAAATATCAAAAGCAGACAACATCGATAACAAAGATAATTATATAAAGAGTACCGTTGCTACCGTGCGAAAACGGCAAAAGATAGCCACGGAAACCAAATGTTTTCGCACCGTGGCCACGACGCAATAGCAGTTAATCTATAACTAATTCCCAACTTCATTTCGACCGCGGGTAGCCCGCGGTAATAATACTTGTCATTCATCAATTGAATACCAACTAAGTTCGCACCGTGCCCACGCATCCAACCTAACATATTTGAAACATTATAGTTGCACATCATGGTCAATAATTATACATTAATATGAATTTGTTCATACAATTGATTCCCCAGAAGTATATCTTCTACCCTGTCTGATCCTTGTGGATCGCTTTAACGCCTTTAACTTGTTCGGGCCGCACTAGAGCTACACCATCTGTTTTTTTTTTTCCCGCTCAACTTTTTCTCCTCAATATTCTAGCCAATGTCGCGGTCTTGTTTAGCTTTATCTTTTTCTCTAGCTTGCGTGATAATCCTTCTATAGAACCATTGGCACACATGTTGTAATGAGTTACCACACGAACCTCGATGTTGTGTGAACTGAAAAAACATTCTTGGCTTGCTTATGTGACTTCTCCATTCCTGCGTATTCCATATTCCCAAGCTCCCGTACTCTTTGGCAAACCACAAGCCATGGGCGTGAAGTATATGAATGTAATGTGTGACATTGCATTCTCCCCATGCTTGTATAAACGACTTCGTGAATTCAGTTACTGCTACTTTGAATTCATCTAACTTTCCACCCACCATTTTCTTCTCTGCCATCAAAGTTACCAGACTGCTCAGATTCTGCCACGCTTTAATTTTCTTTAGTTTTGCCCTCCCACGTGAAGTACGGTCATCTTCTGCTACCAGCAAGTCCTTATACCCCTCCCACTTTCCAGTTGGCAATGATCCATTCTTACGTAATTTAGTACAAGGCAGAAATCTTTTCGCTTTCACCCCACCCATGGATGGTTTACAAGGAACCTTGCCTCCCTTCTTAGGATCTTGCAAGATTTTATAGTCACCACCATGAAGACCAAGATCAGAAAGCACGTTCTCAACATCTTTCATACACTTTTCTCTGGCTGATTGTGGAGACTTATTCCAAGCAAAAAGAATGCTCATGTACACCATCTTATCCACTATTCTTAGAAAGGCATGGAGAGTGCAAATATGTACTCTCTTCACAGGAATTGCAAGTACGGGGATCAAAGTTTTGTCCTCCTTCTCGCGTTGGTTCAAAGATCCCCGGTCACATTCGAGAGTACTCATTCCCTTCCCCTTATCATCTACCCTAGCATACAAACAGTAAGGACATGCGTGGGTAGTCTTACCAGAACCATGTTTCATGTTATACATGCACTTGATGGTCTTTAGATCAGCAGCCAAATGCCATTCAACCTCGTAATCTCCGTAGCCAGGAACCTGAAGCTTCTCTCCGACTCCATGAGCAGCAATAATAGTAGGAATAGGTGTCTGCTGAAAGACCCACTGAAGAACACCATGATTTTCTTCAGGTACTTGAAATATCCCTATCCACCAAATATGGTCCTCTGATTGAACATAGAACTTCCCTTCCTCATTATCAGAATTTGACAGCGTCCTGTTCATTAATGTCAAAGAAACCCTCTCATACTTTTCACCTTTGATCAGTTCCATCTCATCCAACTTTATAGCAATTTGGAGTTTCCTCCACATTCTTCCACTTTCGTATCATAGAAGTTTAACAATGGAAGAAGCATTTTAGAGAGATCCATCCAACAATTATTCTTTTCATTAAGAACAAATAGATCATTTCCGGAGCCACCCTTCTTCTTACTTTTCCCAGTGATTAGTGATCCCAAGTGCACGGATGTGGTGATCTGGTACATCTCTCCCAAATGTTCGTGTACTTCTGCATTCCTCTTTGTTCTGCTTGCTCTGACATAACTGAGTCTTGGCAGTATGGTCTTCGTAATACCCTGTTGCTTGATACCATCCTGCAAACATCTAAAGAGAGCAATGTAAGCTTGTCGACTGATACCCACATTGTCACATAATTCTTGCATGCTATCAGCACTTTGACTCTTTCCCAATTCAGTAAGCACCTGTTCAACAATTTTTTATGGTTAGCTCCGTGAAGCTTCAACATATCTATAACATCATCTTTAGTTACAAGCTTTTTCAACAAACTAGCCATATTACAAGGTTTTCTCTTCTTCTTTTCAGCCATAGTAGGATCCATCAGATTTTTAATAGCGTGGATTCTTCTTCTAGAGCCCCCACCACTAGGGGCAAGTATACTTAGGGCCTTCAGTTCTTTTTTCCTCTCCCTCATGCCCAGTGGTGTCATTTTCAGTCTTTTTAACTTCCTCTCCAGTTTGTCATTGTCCTCAGAGCATCTCTTCAATCCTTGTTTAAGTGACTCCACCTCCATAAGCAACCTTTGATTGGAAGCTTGCGGTTCTTACAGATTCTTAGACTGTTGGTTAAGAAATAGTTACACCTTTATTGGAGGTAATTACAAGTGTGCTACCATATGGCAATGCACTCTACACAATTGATTGTACATTGTTCTCAAATGCACATCGTAATTACTTGAAATATTATTGCAATAGCCTGCTGGACCTTGATTACCCTTACAGGCAAAATGAATAAGCCCCGATGGAGAATAAAATTCAGGATGTCTTCTGGTGATCGGATCGATGGGATACAATTCCCCACGCGCCCAGAGATCAATATTCATTGCACCTAAAGCTCGAAGAGCATTCTCATCGACCTGTTCCTTCCGATTATATTGATTTTTGTAGGGCAAGCAGTTCTTGGGCACCGCCACCCGGAATTGGCCTTTCGGCCAGATTCAAAAAGAATTACTCATTGTCATTGCCCGAAATTAATAGAACAGTTACCTCTACCATAGATCGAATTCAGAGTCGCGTGATCGCTTTCCGAGCTCCATAGTCCGGCGACCAAATTGATGCAATTCTTCGCCAAAATACGAAGGAAAACTAGAGAATTCCTTCGGATTTGGGGCAGGATTGACATCAAAAACTAAATTGAAATGCCCTCCAAAGCTTTGGCCCAATTGAGGCATTCTTGAGGTGTCCTTTCGAAGCTACTCCTTGTAGCTTCAGTTCGGTGGGAAGGTGGGGGAGGAGGGATTTAGGCGTAATGAGTAAAACAACAAGTAATAATGACGTTTACCAGGTTCGTTTGCTCCAGGGCTGAGGTTCGGTTAAGGTTCGTGGGGGCTTTTTGCTTCGGGTACCAACTAAAATCCAAATTTGGGAAGGGCTTACAAGGGCGTTAATAGATTCCACCAAACCTCTACCACCACCACCACACTCCACCACATGACATCACACCACAATCCACAACACCACACCACCACCACCACACCCCCCACCACACTCCACCACACCACACCACACACCACCACCACTACCACACCCCACCACCACAGTCCACCACACCACATCATACTACCACACACCACTACAGATACCACCACCACCACCACCCCCCACCACCACACACCACACCACATCATACCACCACACACCACCACACGCACACCACCACCACCCCCCCACCATCACACCCCACCACCACCACACACCACTTCACCACCCCCCACCACCACCTGCAGAAAAGTTGTTTTGGTTTAGGGTTTCAGTAAAGGCATACTTTGCTATATACTTTGCATTTTGTAATTAATGACAAAAACTGTCATTAACTTGAGTTGCAAACTAAATACCAAAAACTTGAGTTGCAAACTAAACTTGAGTTGAAACATGTTTCTTATATCTGTACACAAAAGGATAGAAATAGTTCAGTTAACTAAAAGAACAGTGGAAATTAAGAGAACAGTTAAAGCAAAAAAAATAGTCACAACAGTTGTAGAGAAGAGTTCTGTTAATCAAAAAGCTTTACAAAAAAATAGTTCTCATATCAAAAAGCTTTACAATTGAAACCCAGGATTAAAAAAACAAACCTAAAAACTAATCAGGGCTGGGGGCCATCCTCAACTCTATATGGAGGTCGTCCTCCATGGCATACATCTTCATTTCCAGAAGACGCTCTTCGTCAGGGTAACCTCGATCAACCCATTCGAGAACCCGGATTGAACATACAGCTTGTGCCTCTGTGATAAGTTTCTCCACTTGTGGTGGACTGAACTTGGCCACCACTGTAACCGGATGCCCTCCTGATGAGAACACGGATTCTGACCGAGCTGGCGGTGAAGGAGCAGGCATAATAGCTAGAGTACTCCTGCGAACTGTAGTTTTGAACCTGGCCATTGACGGAATGAACAGAATAGACGGAATGAAGCTGACCCGAGGAAGAGGAAGATGGACGGAATGAAGCTGCAGGGCAGAATTTTGGGAATAAAAGGGATGTTTGCATGCATACGATTTTGGGAATGAGGCAGAAGAGGAAAGGGATGTTTGCATGCATACGATTTCACATCTCGGGATTTCACACCTCAATATTTTTGCAAATGTAAAATGTATAGGTTGATCAATATATGAGACCAATTCCTTGGTATGCAACTAGCACAACCCTAACACAAAGTTAGCAATATCCCACATGCATATATCACAAAAATCGTGCGCATATATAAATAGAGTTTTGCTGCTTCATTGAAAAGTGTGGATAGAGATTAGATGATGAAAAGTTATGGCTCTCTGGCTTGTAATGTTCAGTTACAGGCCAGAGTGTCATGACTGTTCAAAATGTAATCCTCGTCCACCCTTTTTTTTAGTAATGGGCTAAAAAGCCCATTACAAAATCAAGGTAACAAGGAATATTCCTTATTACCTTGAAAGGAATATTCTTTATTACCTTGAAATAGGTCCTAGGAAATAGGTCCTAGGGGCAACTCTAGGGGCATGGTTTTTTTTACAATGGGACTATGGTATGTGACGTCGGAGATCATCATCGTATAACCAGTTTGAAAAAAAAACCATGCCCCTAGAGTTGCCCCTAGGACCTATTTCAAAAAAACCATTGTTTAGGGGCATGGACCTATTTCTAGGACCTATTTCCTTGTTATTTCAAGATAACAAGGAATATTTCTTATTACTTTGAAAGGAGTATTCCTTATTACCTTGAAAGGAATATTCCTTATTGCATTGAAAGGAATATTCCTTAGTGCCTAGTTATCAGGAATATTCTTTATTACCTTCAAAGGAGTATTCTTTAGTTTGTTTAAGTGCACCCATAGTTACAAGGAATATTTCTTATTACATTGAAAGGAATATTCCTCATTGAGTATAGCCCTTTCATTTGAGCTAGGCTTGTGGGATATATGCCAGCAACAACCATTGGCCAATGGGGTCAGAAAAAGAGGACAGTGGGAAAGATTTTGAGAAAAGGATGTTGATGTATTTTGGCAGAATGTCCAATCAGGTTAAGGAACAAATCATTGGCATGGTACGAGCCATATCAGAAACAGGGGAGAAGGGAATAGACAGGGATAAAAATTCCTTTTTTACCTGTGGTGACTGGTTGATTCCGATGGCGGGAGGAGATCGAACGACTAGATCACAATCCATATCCCCAATTTAAATGCAAACTCACCTGGCGCACCCGATTCTTGAGGAGATCAATGCCGAACAGGGAAACCAATTGAACAAAATCAAACGGAGAGGCAGTCACGAGTTCAGAGGTAACTCCTATTCTTAAACATGCTTTTGTTCCTAATCTAACAATTGCTTATGATGTTACACAGATGCACAGAGGTGACTTAACAATGTTGGAAGCATGGATCGAGCTATGGGAGTAGCAGCGGACAAGGAGGATGAGGAATCCCAATTATCTCAAGCAGAACTAGAAAGTATTCTAATTCAACTTAAACAGGAAGTTGTGCATGCAAAAGCAATCAACAAAGTGCTGAAAAGGGCTGAGGTTTGGAGATTCAATAGCCTCAAACCATACTTTACCAATCTCTATCATAAATGGCAACAGAAGCGAGAAGCACATGTCTTGCTTCTGTTAGATTTCACCAACTTCCAAACAGCTGTCCTGGTCCCTGGACACTCTTCTCACAATTTTCGGGAACAGGACCATTGCTGATCTCACACTGCAGGACCTTCTAGATGAATCTTGAGTCTTGAATCTTGAATCCCAATACCTTCTGCTTACAATGTTTATTACAGCTTGCACTAAGTATAACAGTCTTGGAACTATATAAACAATATATTAATGTTTGTGTTTTAATCTGGTTATGGATCCATTTTATAAGGACCGTGACTTTTGGACAGTATGCTTGGACATAAAAATATTTTCTGATTACATGAACATCACATTCTGATTACATTCAGTTTTCAAGTCCATGCCTTAGTGCATAGAAAAGTTACTTCAACAACAGGTTAACGTATTACAGAGATTCTACAATCTCTGGAAAATTTCCCAGCAACATTTCATGCCAATAGTTAGTCAGTTCATATGCATAAGATGTACCTTTAATCTTATGTTTGACTGGCTCCAATGGAAATCTCACCCACCATTAATTTCGGGATGGACAAGAACTTTTTTTCCTTGAATAAGCCTCGTACTTTTGATGGCAACCGTGAATCAATTCAAAGTAGTTACCAGCTATAACTTCATTACCACAATAAAATTCATTTCCATAGTCATCCTTGATGTCTTCTTCGAGGGCATGTTTCACTTCCTGGTAATCGATGAGATAATAAGGGACCCTTTCATAATTGTTTGGGGATGTGAATGATGCAAAATAATCTCCAACCCGCAGACCGCCTCTCATCCACATTGTCCACGCCATTTGCCCACGTGTCCTCCGCCTCGCACTCCATCTTCTTCAACATTGTCCCTGTTTGTAGGCTCTAGTTTTCAACTCCCACCCGCCACAATGATCAAAGATTCTCACAAGCAAAGCCAATCAAAATTGATGCATGCCTTACAAAAGCATGAAAGAGATCTACACATTAACTTTGTTGGATCATTTGGATCTATGGATGATACGCTAATGAAGAGATTGCACCCTCTCAATTGGGAGCACATCAAATCTTTGGGAACGGGTCAATGTCGACACCTTCCAAAATACCCTTTCCACATCAAATTTTTCTTCAAGAACCTCACATGCGCCAGATTTTTTATCACTTTCCCATCCTTTTTTTTTTTTGTTACGCCTCAAGCCATAGTTTGGCTATGGCTCCTTCTCCGTCATGTGTGCCCTTCCCATGTCCTGAGCCAAAGAAATTCTAGTGCATTCTGATCTTATGCTGTTGATGATACCTAGTTACATGATAGAAAGCTCTTCTGGACTTGAATTGGGCTGCACACCAGTAAGACCAAACTAAGTGGTATTTCATATGGCCAGCACCATTTTCTCTGAGCCAATTGAGGTGCATAGTGAATGCTTTTTGTACAAAGTGAGTATCATGTATTTTGTCATCTGAAATAAAGAAGTGCACACATTTCCTCATTTTACCCTGTATCTTGAACATTGTGATGTGGACCAATATGCTGATTTGTTCATTGTACCAATGTTGTGCTTGAATCTCGTTGAATGGCTTCAAAGTATAATTCTCCGAGAAATCAACAACTGATAATACGGTATCATCAATTAAGACTCTTCATGGATTCCTTTGAATTGTTTGCTCGCCAATGTGCCACAAAGTTATGATATACAAACTTTGACATATGATCAAACATGTTATCCAACATATTATCGAGCTGCCTTTTCTTGTCAATTAGCTTTAGTCTTCGCGGAAGTTCCTTTCTTCGAGGGCTCATTAACGTAACCATAGACTTGCCAATCAAGCCGCTTGATCAATCTCGCTCCTTGTATTCTCTTGGACACAACTCAATTAATTGTTTCCCACAATTTCCACAACTGATTTGATACATCGTGAAGCTTATGCCACTCATTGCCCGGGCCGCTTTCTGCCACATACCATAGCCCTCCAAAATGTGTTAACATTATCAAATGTCATGTTCTGGGCTTGACATATCCCAAAGATGAGCTTCAACAAGACACACCACAATTGTAACTAACAATTTTCATGGAGTCTTGACCTCATCAAATTAAATGCCCGCTTTAAACTTGACTCGATTGCTCATGTTTCACGCAACAACATGTGTTTCTTTCCTTTAGATTTCTAATGCAAGAATGTTTTAAGTATTCAAATTGCCTAAGCCCAATCCGAACCTCTGGATATTGATCCATCAAATTCTGGAATAATTCAGCCTGTAAAATTACAGTGAAATAAAATTAGTCACCTCATTACATTACATTACATTACATTACATACAAATCTTTTACATATTCAAGACCCTAAACTCCCACACATACATGTATATTCTGACATGAATTTTATTTCATTTACTATGAAGTCACATAATTTCTTGACAATTAATACATCTCCACACTAATTTCTTCTTAGTTACTGCCTACATCTACAATACATCCAGAATATACATGTAAACAAATATACATGTACGTGTTGGCATGAAATAATTTGACATTTCCATGTAGAGCAAACTAGTGCAGACTGCATCTACATTACATTCAAAAAGTAAAGAAATCTGTTACAAACTTTACATCAGTGTTACAAAATAAACAAGGTGCTGCGCACGAAGGGTTGCCCTCCGGTATCCTGAAGGGATGTGCGCATAGTCTTTGATGCATAATTCTCCGAACTAAGAATAAGTTTATGATTGTTTAACTTTGTTGATAATGTTAAACACAGATGTTCGTCATAACACACTAGTCCGGCTCAAAAATTTAAAGTTTTGCAAGTTTTGGCACAAAAATCCGGCTTAATATGCTTTGCAAGTTGAAGCTCCACTAAAAAACATATGCGGCAACAAGAAGCTTTTCTCAAAAATATTTGTGGCAACAAGGCTTTGCTTTGCAACGGGAAGTTTTGTTAGGTGTGTGCATTGGTGACGATGGTCTGCTAGGTATGTATCTCTACAAGAAAATCCAAGAAGCTCTGCAAGAAGTTCTGTAGAAAGCTCTGCAAGAAGCTCTACTATTGTTTACTTACTAGTTGTTTACCTTAAAAAATTTCCAGTTGTTTACCTGCTAGGCGGAATGGATGCACCGATTTCCCTTCCGCATTAATCCGCGTTATTGGCATATGGCACGTGGGTACACAAAAATAAGCGCCAGCAGAAATAGATGACCCAACTTCTAAATTGTCTGTTACCAAACCCAAACCAAAGAAGGAGATAAGATACATAAGAGGGAATGAGAACACACAAGTGGCTATTGGATTTAAGCCATCATAATTAATGCCACAGACAATAGAAATTTGATAGCAAGCAGCAGAAATTTGGAGGCAAACATAGTGCCACATACAACAAGTATGATCACATTATGATGATATATTGGAGAGTGAAGGACAGTACAAAGAGGATTTAGCTATTTGATAGTTTCATAAAGATGTGAATGTTTCTATCACTTCTCATGGGTTCTATGGTCTAGCGGTTAGGACATTGGACTTTGAATCCAATAGCTCGAGTTCATGGAATTATAGACAAAGATCCATTTACAGTTAATCTTAATGCAAGCCATATTGTTCTTTCAAAGCAGTGTTATATGCAACCCCCACTCTTTAATATCTTTCTCACCGGCATGTTAGACCAATAGGCAATATATCATGGCTAAGGCTATAAGGAATTTATGCACGTAAAAATTCTACACTTTGTTGTCCCATGAATTGAACTCCTTACTTTGGAAATAGTTCATTGAGCTTTTGCATAGGCAATGGTACAACCACATCCCCTTGAAACACCACTTCATAGAATTCATTTTTGTAAGATCCATGCAAGTTGCTTTTCAATTGTTCACTTCGTTCTTTGTCTTATATGGCTACAAAGTTGTTGTTGTCTCTTGCAGTAATGGAGCAGCTTTGACATAGATTTCTACACCTTAAAATTTCATCATGTGTTTGGAAACCTACAAACGAAGTGTTGTGTGAATTTACTTTTTGGATTATTGGTTTAGGAGTGAATTTACCTTTTATATTATTGCTTTAGAGGTAATGTGTTAGTTAGGAGGTAATGGTATGAGTTCTTTGCCCTTAGCAAGGACCAAGCACTGGTTAGCCAGTTTCCAGAGTGGCTAAACAGCAACAGGGGCCATCGACAGTTTTACAACCGATAATTGGTTTGGGGCAGTTATTGGCATATTTCGGGCATGTACTGGCATATACCTAGAATATGCCATAAACCCACATGGACGAGGGCTTGCCCCCTTAGGGGCAACCCAAAAATATAGAAATATTGTTTACCCCAAATTAATTGTAGCCATTAGATAATTGGATGCGCAAAATATGCCTCAAGATGTTCAAAGCCAACCTAGTCCTAACGAATTGCCACAATCCAAAAAGATATATGTATACTTTCCTATATAGTCAAGATTTTGGCCATCGGGGCCTTCAACATCAATTTTAAGACCATCCTCCGCCCTGTTCATTCCAATGATAATATCTCTTAAGTTTATTGGTCCACTCCGTGCAACTTTTGGTAGAATTAAAGTGTGGTTATCATCTACAATCGAGCTAAATGCAATAATAAACAGATGCCATCCTATATAATAATGTTATAGGGTGTGTCTAAATCACGCCCTAAATCCAATGGCTAGGATTTGATTTGATAATTGATGAAGGGGATTTAAATAAAAAAAAGGGCAACCTATCGAGCTTACCCGGGATTACTCTATCGAGCTTACCCTCTTCACGGCCTCTCTTTGCATCAACCGATTCCTCCTGCAAGTTGGCACAGTGCTTGCCCTAGATTTACCAGAGCCAAAGTTTGCATTAGATAGGCTTGCCATTTGCATCAGATCGGCCTTTACGCAATGGCAGTATGCAAACTTTATGGTATTCTGCTTGTCTGTGGCGGCGAATAACATCAAAGTAGAAGGTTGGATTTTCTTCCACAGGGATAGTAAGCACATATCATAGGCAGGTCTCGGCTTCTTTTAAATACGGATCTGGCAACAGCAATTAGAGCATATCAAACTACCGATGTATGCAACTACTAATATCAACCTTTTCTCAGAAACATCATAATTAACACTGTTGAACGCCCTACACAATCCTGAATACTTTTTGAATAACACGACCAACAGACTGCAAGTGGAACGAATATGAATATGATCCTATTTGTGTTACTAATCAATCTAATTTTCAAGTTAGTATGTCTTGCTATCTTAACCGACCCATTCTGCATATCTTGGCACGGTGGCACCTGTGTGGGAACAATGTAATACTAGGCTATCATGTAATCATGCATACCTTGAGGTGAGTGCCTATGAATTTTATACGATCAAAGCATGTACAACAATATGCGAAGGTAGTTTTGTCCTGATTTAGGTATAGGTGCTATTTTATTAATCCATTATTATACCAATCCTTCCTTATATTAGCAATATGGTCACCATTTGCCTTGTTCCTCTACAGGCTCTCTTGTTTTTGCAATGCATATCCTATATATCCATAAGAGATGAAGGATAGTTCTTGAATGACTAGCAAAATTCTATGCCAACATAGATGAATTGTTGACGTTGGATTGGTAGAATTGTGTCTAGCATTAAAGACATTATAGAACTAATCCATTTCAGATCAGGGGAAGATAGATCATCATGGCTACCATCTAGATACACTATATGTCCACGCCCCCGAGATGTTGCAACAAATGGCACAAGTGTACAAGGCCATTAGTTTGTAGTTTGGGTCGCAAATTCTATAAAACCTTCCCGCATTTCGAGAAGGTATATCAAGATAATCATGGACTCCCCATCATGATTACCGATGTATAATAGTCTCGATTGCTTCGGTGGCATGCAGTCTTACATAACCAAATTCTTCACTTATATACAATGACCGGTGTGGCTGTGGAAATATAGGAAAATCGTGGTGACTCGCTTTTGCCTTCCCAGTGCTGGTTGCTAGTCCCCGCCACCCATTCCAATGACAACACTTTAATAGGAAATGAACCAGGTTCTCCAGATGTAAAAGTTCATTATTGGGTGGGCATGTTCTTTCATACTTGTGAACATGTCCCCAGAAAGTACCAAGTCCACATTATACTTTGAGCAGCAAAGGTTCCAAGTGCGTTAGCATTTGAAGTCGACAGAGCATCCCTTGTTTCATTGTTAGAGGTATACATTGGACAATGTCCAAGAACCACTACTTAATGGAGTCCTTTCTCTGTCAACCTTCCGCAGTCTTCAACTAGAAAAGCATATGGATGACTCGGGGAGAAAATCATCTCAGTTGAAAAGTAGATAAAATGTACCACTCCAAATGTCAAAGAATAATAAAGATTTTTTATTGCAGATTCCCCCTGTGGATAAAGATGAATTGCTCGGCATTTGAAATCGTAAACTATAGGGACACCACATTCACCACCCCCATCTCTCCTATAGACATTAGCAGCCCAGTCTGGCTTCCATGGTCGTAATGGCGATCATATTTATGATTTCCAATGCAAACATGATATGGCATGCGGGCTGCTATAGGCTCTACTCACGGTGAAAAATTCATCCCATAACCAGGCATAGCCTCTTGCATAGCATATGTCACCTACATGTGAAATAAATGTTGTCTTCCCGGCAAGTGCTTCTAAATCACGCATTATCCGGTTGATAGTGTTCCTACTTTTCGCTTGAGTCCACATGAAAGTTTTGTATGGGACATAAATCCACATGTCCCCAAACAAAAATGCATTTGTCTCATCATATACAGCAGATGAAGAAATGAAACAGAAATTTGGCTCCATCCCCTTCATCGCTTCCAACCTATGAAGCACGAGAACAAAACTTTGTGATTACCTCCGAGAACGTAAATAAAGCGCCTAAAATCATCAAGATGTCGCAAGAATGCAACACCATTTTGCTCAAGCCATGTGTTTCATTAAATGCATCCACCGTATGAATAATACATGCCTATATCGCCGTCGGTGTTGGTAAGGCAAAATTAGAACATTTGAGTCTACGTGGCGATAACTTTAAGTTTGGAATGCATACAAGTGGAATACAATGCAATCCTCATAATGCGAAATACAATATATTCACTATAAGTATGTATGTGATAGATCCGCAAAAGTTGCTAAAAAAGTCTCTCATATTTACTTTAAAAAGACAAAGAAAAGCAAATCTTGTGATTTGAGATGGGATGGATACAAAACTAGCAAAGTGTCTATGCAAAGGAAGTAACTCATCTTCAAGCATTCGTTGGGTTTATCAAGTTATGGCTGTGGATGCATTAATCTTAAGTTTAGTTAGAGGGATATACGATGAGAACACCGGTCATAAAGCATTCATCTGTCAATGGCTTGCTATGTTCATGCAGGAAAGACGTTATGAAAAGTTAACATTATTTGGTATACTTTACGTCTTTCAAATCTTGAGCCTCTAGTAACAATGCCTTATAAAAATGACGAATATATGAGAAATTCTTTTCGGTGCAATCCATATCATAAAAGAAACAATAGCATTGGGTCAATTCTAAAGGAAAATATAATCATGTTTACGTACATGGATGTGCACAGTGGATAAAGAAAAGGTTTCGATTTAAATCAAACTGGTAGAAGTATCGTGTTTTAGATTGCAAATTTTCCATGACACCGTTATGAATATAACCTCGATCTCTCCATCCAAGAGTTGTGTTTGCAGCTGCCTTTCTATATGTGACAAATCGCAGTGGCAACTCTAAAGCCCAACCGGCTATGATCCAAACCGTATTTCACAAAAGTATGAAGAGGATCCTAGTAATGAACATCACTCGCATCTCTCCATCATGAGAAGTTAGGGCCAAGTGTATTTGAGTAGGCTCATTAAAGTTCAAACCGGATGTTTTCACTTACCGCCAATAATACTTGTATCCGCAAAGGGTTTTTTATCCTCGTCCATAGGGGTATCTTTAGTGATGTTGGTAGGCAAGCCACGAAACAATCTAAACCGATAGGGTGCCCTCATGTTGGTCAAAGAGGCAATTGAATGGAGCAAAATCCCGTTTTCCAATCATCACACCAAGATGACAAGACAATGTAATCTATAAAAATATCATCTGCTGACTCCTGAGGTGTATATATGCCAAGCCAATTTAAATCTGCAGTGAATCTACACCACTAATTGTCATATTCTGAGACTCACACAATGTTGTGCTTTGGAAGCTTTGAATTGATGATGATGGATGGCAATGCATTGCCCATCTTTCAGAAAAAATACGAAAATCAATATGATGGAAGCCATTTTGATTGCCATTGCTTCAAAAAACACAACGGTAAGTTGTAATAGAGGTAGATATTGGTCTATAAATAAAGCTCATAGAATTTTTTGGGATAAATCCCAGCCTCTCTTCCTTTTCCCTAATGAAGGGGCATCCTCCGCATAATCTCTGCATAAGAGGGAGTCAAGCTTCACCTTTCACCTTCTCGCGGTGACACCATTCCTTTGCACGGACGAACGAGATGCGAACTCTGAAGGAAGGAAGGAAGGAAGGAAGTATATTTTTTACGCCGCACCACAAAGGCAGCCCACGGAGGACATCGCGACCACAAGTACAAAGAAAACAAAAATACATGGCATGGGCGGCGAGTGAGCACCATGGCCGGATTAAAAAAACCCCTTTGGGAAAAACCGTTGCCATGATGACCACAGATCCAAAAGCTATCTTTGCTGCAAAAGCAACAAGCATACCTCCAACAAACGAACTTCAACAAACGCCCCGAACCGTAACCTCTTCACAATTTAGGTGCCGAATCTTTAATCGCGGACTCATGCATGCGCTAAACCTCCATCCTCTCACTAAAACCGGGGCAAATAGATGCCGATGCGAGAGATCCCAGTGCCGACCCCCTAGGGAGTAACCGGATCAAACCACTAGACCATAAGAGTTGCCCCGAAAGCGGGTAGAATCCCAAAACCCCATAGCAACGACTGCAAAGGCGTGACTGCGGGAGGGCACCGCGGGGTTTAAAACTAACGATCAATAAGCCCCAAAGCGCCTTCAGCGCCGCTCGGAAGGCGGCTTCGGGGGAAGCGGCTGGAGAAATGGCTGGGAGGAGGTGCATCCTCGACCACCTGCGCCAAAGACTCCCCTGCATGCTTCGCAGTGGACATCCACTCAGTAGGGCACACGGGCGCCATCCTTCCTTGCGCTGCTCAATGCCATCCATCATTGCATCTGCGGGCAGGCCTCGGCGGCGCCTGGGCGGCGTAGAGGGCGCCTCAAATGAGGGTAGAAGGAAAAGGAGTTAAAAAGCACTTCAAAATTTGAGATGGCATCGAAAAACCCGCTTGGAAAGACCAATAATAACGTTTTCACCGGACTAACCACAAGTCAAAAATAAAAGCCAAGGAACAATGCTACCGGTAGCAACTTAATTTCTTGTGAACCGCTAAGACCCGACTTGCTCTTTGAAGAAATCCAGACATATCTGCAACAACGACAAACAAATAAACTTTTCCAATCAAAGATAGATGAAATGAAAAGCATCAATTGTTTTTCCTACCGCATAGACACGATCCAAATTAATGAGTGAAAAAAGCCCAAGAATTTAATTACGTACAAACACGTAACGTTTGCTAGTGTAAATATCGTCGGTTTATATAAAGTAAGCCTTGATCTCATCGCACAAAGAATGTCATGTATGCCATGTTAATTTTGAGATTATTTTGTCTAATCATCCCAATGATCTCTTAAGCCAAAGGCAAATCCTTGTAGGCCATCCTCATGTCAAATTCATCATCAAGCATGCCCAATGCCACAAGTGGATAAAACATTCTTAACCATGAAGAACATGCTAGCTTGCTTGTTCGATCGTTTCAAAGACCCTAATTTGCATGTATTCATGTCATAAGCCACATATGTAGCCATCTTTTAAAAGACTCTACGCTATCAAGATTCCCACCGTTTTTGGTATCTCCTCGCCTCCAAGGATTTGGATACAAGGCATTGCAAGTACTGCCCGGGTGTTATCGTTCGCCATCTTCATTGAGCTCAAGATAGAAATCCTCAAAAAATTTCAGTCCATGGCAAATATAACTTCTATATATAACAAGAAAAGAGCATCTACGATTATATAAGTCTTTGGAACTAAAGATACATGGGAATGGGGCATTACACCTTTGTGTTATTTGTAATTAAATGTTGACTTACTTCGCAACATTGCCTTGAGCCTTGATGAAAAGGCTCAAATCTACAGCCATTACAATTAAATGTGTCTCAAGAATCTAAACATTGAAAAGAGATGACCTGGTTTACCGCATGTTGCCAGTGCTTCAAGACTAAAGCCGACTTGTTACATGCCCCGCCCATCCGCCATAAATTTGACTGTGAGGCTGAATTTGACCTATTCCTTTAAATTAATGTTCAAGAAAGAAGTTTGAGTTTATTACCTCCGCTTCGAGAGACATTGTAGCTTCATCATGATCATAATCCGTAATTTCGAACCCCAATGCTTCCCATTGCATGATTAGGTTTAGAACTGGAACCACCGGGTTCGTAAATTTGCGGTATAGGGGATGCCAGCTGACGATTGGCAAAATAGTAACAATACTCTATAGCCATTTATGCCAAAGAGAGCTCTTCTTCGATTCTCAGCTTAAGCAAATCATGGAAGGCAGAGTTAATATCCGCCGCGATCATGGAAGACAGAGGAAAATGCATGCCACGCTACAAGCAAGAAGATGAGGAAAGGAGCCCGTCGTGAGTGGGTGTTTAGCAACAAAAGCCACCGCTTGGTTCTGACCTATAATCGGTTTTAGCGGGTGTCATCAACATATTCCGAGTATATTCCAAATATATACCGGGATATGCCACAATCCCATACAAACAAGGGTTTGCCCCCTAGGGGCAACCCAAAAACATCTTTATTCTGCAAAAAAAGATGCAATTACCATGCTAAATTACAATGCATTACGTGTAATATCAATATATTGAATTGGTTGTGTCCTCTTCTTCATGACATCTCTAATTTTGGTGAAACTTTGCGTTATCTAACCAAACCCGAGCAACCATATCCTTGATAGCCTGATCTATAGTATTTGTTCTTGGATTTCGACCTCGCTAATGCCCACAGATTTGTTCCACCTAGTGGCATTCTTTTTCCTTCTCTCCTTTGCTAGTTTCATATTTCTAGGATGTATTTTCAAATAACTTAGTTTGCTAGTGAAGTCTTCTGAATTCTCCTTCCTCTCCAACCACCATAGATAGTCAGAATGCTTTGCAACAAGTTTGTCATTGCTATTTGCATGTTTGACATCTTGGAGGCTATCCCTTTAAATTCTTTACAGTGCATTTTCCACGATAGCCACTTGAGGCCTTCCAATGACTGGCTCAAATAGAAATTGCAATCTTTTGTCCCGCAATAATCTTCTTGCAAAATATACTTTGTTGTTTTGGATTCAAATTAGATACCTCATTCATTATGAGATTTCTGACAGCATTCACCTTTCTTCTAATTGGCTTTGTCACGCATTATCCACCCCTACAAACCCCTCGTTTTCGATTTTCTTTGCCTCGCTTATAACAAGATTACTTTACGAAACTTCATCAGCGGGAGGATTGACATCCGAGAACCCTGACCTCGAAGTGCTTGCATGAGAGTCCAATCCTTCTTCCATAGTTTCTTCTTCAACTGGTGCTTTAAGACATTGATCCATTCTGCAGAAAGGGGATACAACATCCTGCACAAAAAATCAGATTATTAACCAGATTTGTATTACTGCTTGAAGGGATTTGTATTACTGCTTGAAGGAAAGGGATTTCAATTTCTTCAAGATACATTTGTTTCTTGAAATGCATTCGATTTAGGAGCAGGTATAATCGATTCGGGGCAAGTTTTCCTTGAGGTAGGATCCGGAGCCATGTTTGATCGATGAGGAAAGTTCAAAATGAGCGCCAAGATTTCGGGAGGATTTGGTATAATCATGGAGTATATTGTACGTCAACCGCCTTTATTAATGATAGGCAACTCCATGTAAAATTCAAAATGTACATTACAAATACTTTAACCCAGTTCAAATTTCTACATCAATATACAAAAAAATTCAATCACCCTTTCATGCTTCTATCCGACAACGAATATAAGCTTAAAATGAGTTTCGTGGACAAAATCAGGTTCATGCACAGGGAATATGTTATATTAAAGAAAAATATGGAGATGATTTAAAGAAACCACAATACTCTCTGGAACTGAAGGAAGCGTGTGCTGTGGAGTGCTGCCTCAAATACGACGAGGCTAACAAACGGCAGTCTCTAATACCACATGACAACTGGTTTCAACTAGCCTTCAGAGACGGCAGAGTAAGTTTCTTTTGTATTCTGGAATACCCCTGCAACCCTTCCACTGACATCTCTTTTTTCTCTGCAGATTTGGGACCCCCAAAACGAAATCTTCACCATGTTCGAGCGTGGTGATTTGAAAAGCAAAGGAAAGGTCTCCGAAAAGAAAAAAAGGATCCGATGTCCCCAAAAAGGAAGTGACAATAACTGTCTGGCGAGAAATGCAGGGCTTCACAGATATGGGCTACTGCAAAAGGTTGTTGATAAGGAATTTACACTAGAAGAAATGTCCAAGGAGCTCCACAAGTAAGAATGCCACTTTGGGTTTTTTGTTTGATAGGAAGAAGTGTATTCCCGAATACACTATGGCTCACGCGTGAGGGCCAAAGTGTATTCCGGAATACACTTTGGCCCTCACGCAAGAGACAATGGCCCTCACGCAAGAGACAAAGTGTATTCCGGAATACACTTTGCCTTACAGTGTGAGGGCCGAAGTGTATTCTGGAATACACTTTAGCTTATAGTGTTTAAATGATTTTTTCTTGTTGCTTTCCTTTTTAGTTTTCTTCCTTCTAACGTTTGTATTATATTACAGCCAGAAAAATGTCATCACATGTCAATCATGCTTAATGGAACAGTTAAATGTCGACAGCTGGGAAAGGTGCAAAGAGCTTTACCCTATCGCAACCTCGGACGAAAGGATTATCCAATATGCGCCAAATTTTGAAGGCTGAGTATGTTGAATTGTTTTTTATATTGTTGTTTTTCTTGTTACTAAGACGTTCTTTTTTGCAGAGCAAAAAGAAAAACAAGGACCTGCCGGAGGGCTTCATGCATCTGGTCAGGACAGTGCGAGAAGAGAGGACGCTGGCGGACATGCGTGTTTTGGATATTGAGCCCTCCGATTACGAACGGTTTACAATGTACGATCAAAATAACCTGTTGGGTGAAAGCATGCTACGGTGTACCACTTTTGGAACCCTCAAAAGTACCTACACTGGGTACTTTTAAAACTGGCACTTTCTGTTTTTTCTTCTCATTAAAATCAATTCAAAAATTTTGAATTGAAGGTCAACAACATGTCAATCTATAGTAGTAAAGGATAACAATACTATTAAAATGAATGAATCAACTCTCAAACTTATTATTCATTGAGGCATTTATGCAAGTTCTTAGTACCCAGTACTGGGTACTTTTTTGGGTAGTTTTGCACTCCCTAAAAAGAACTTTAGATGGTACACCCTAGCATGCTTTCACCCTGTTCTGTATAGTACACGGTGATTGCACCAAATTAGCCGAATCAATAAAGCCCCAAGATTTTACCTTGGTAATAGCTGACCTTCCATATGGGTTTAAGCTGAAAGACAGCCGCTACGACGACCAACCATTTAAAAACTCTGAGTTTAACGCTTTCGTCGACGGTATAAAGCAAAGTACCATGGCAAAACATTGGAGGCTGGTAGTATTTCACTCAAGCATGCAATCCGGCCTTGTGGAAGCCAGCTTCAAGAATCATTTTGGTTCGCCTGCGCAAGCTGGTTATGGAAATCTGGTTTGGTAAGCACTTATTCTAGAATACACAAGTCCTTTTATTTTCATTACCTTCTTTTTTTACGTTTCTTTTGGCTGTACTTAAATCCTTTTTTATTTTTTTGTTCCTTAGGTATAAAACAAATATTAATTACCATGGTGGAGGCCTGCGACTGCTGAGTAAGGTCGAATATCTCCATGTGGCTTATTGGATTTTCAATGGGAAAGCGACAATGGAACACTTCAACACGGCCCGTGCGAGAACTTTTCAAACGTGTTGGAGTTTCCAACGTGTTCGAGTTGCAGGACCCTAGTGCACAAGGAAGAATAGTGAATCACTACCAGAAGCCACAGATGCTGATTAACCATCTTCTGGACATGTCCAGGAGATTGCGTGCTCGACGCATTTTACGGCTCGTACAACTATTGCTTGTGCACTTAAGAAGGGCGAAATTGTGTAGTCAAGTTGATATTGATAAGGAGGGTCACAGGTTCATCAAGATGAGACTTTTACGCTTTACCAACTCTATCGACGAGAATCAAGAGTTGGGGGCAAAGTCTAATTCCGATTTTGCTAAGATGACATCTTCAGAGATACAACCTCCTTTTACAAGCTCTTTGAAGACGAAGCTACATTTGTAGAGCTGAAAGAAGTTGCTCTAGCTACAATCTTTGGAAGCAACCACCAACACAGAAAAGCCTAAGTCACCAGAGAAAGGTGAAAAGATAGAGTCTGATCAAGCTAAGACTAGCAAGAAGAATGAAGAAGATTTTAATTTAGATCTCTGGGCAAAAGTATGCTAGTGGGTATCAAAAACGCTGCCCAAAGACTCTAGATCAAGCGGATGTACTATTCTATCATAGTATTCCACTTGTTATTAGTTGGAGTTGTTACATATTTCTATTGATTACCTAATTACCATGAACACCTTAAACAAGCCATTTTAATTTCAAGATGTGTCCGGATCTTTTGATACCCACCAGCATACTTTTGCCCCTCTGACGGATTTATGTTGTGGCTACTGATTGACATTTATTATTGATTGCCATTATTGATATAACACAAAAACAGTAATAAAATTATTATTATTATGTTTACTAAATTTGTGTTTTTTGTACATCCACCTCTATAAAATTACGTACTCATGTCTCAATTCTGCTATTTTCACGTGCTTAACTCCAAAAAACCAAAGTCGTGTCCAAAGAATACCCGAAAAATAGGCCCAAAAAAAATTGATACTTCAAACTTTAAACCTCTCTTAAAAAAGCCCAATTTTTGAAGTGACGTGCTTTTTCTAAAGGAATCTTTGAAACGGGAGTGCTGCAACACTCCCATTTAATTTGCAACCTTGTTGATATTTGAAAGAAAGATTGTGCTGGGCTCTGGATGGTCCGTAGGTTGCAAAATGACAAGCTTTTCGAGATGCACCGGAAGCTCCAGAAGGGCGGAAGTAGGTCCTTCGAATCCCATCGCCAGAACAAGATTGAATCCCTGATTGAAAGAACAGATTAAGTAGTTTAGAGGATCAAATATTAAAATGCTTATGTCTTTGGCTGCTTTTTGCCCATGCGATCCATCAAAAAACATCTACTATTATTGGCGTTTCTTCTTATATCAGAGGTAAAAGATGGGCATTGCCCTCTTTAGCCATGAGGTAAGCAGGATATCACCAACTTTTCCTTGGATGGGGAAATCCTTCGGAGAAATATGTGTTGGAGCTAAACTATGATAGTTTTTTCTTGCAGATCATTGGACCTTTGTCGATGCTGAATGTATGGTATGTTCATAATGTATGTTTGCAAAGTCCATCATTTAGCATTAACAGAGTGTGGCGGAAATAGGGATGTTTTCCAAAGTGAGCACAGTCTATAGCTCCTAACGCTATTGCATAACTTCTTGGAATTGCATTGGATTCTGATTTCAGGAATTCATTTGTCTGGAGGGGATATTTTAACAGACAACAAACCTCCACATCGTTTGAATTGAATTAATCTAGCTCTTTAGGACCTTAAAGGCCATAGAGCCTAATTACAACTGTTAAAGTCTCATGAGTAGATCACGTTGTGATTCTACTGTTCGAATATAAATACCAATTTCATAAGAGTTCATATCAAACAATGAATGTAAATTATCTACATGAATGTTGAATTTTTCCCGAATATCAAGATATGCTGGACATTGCAGAAGGGTGTGCCTTTCGTCCTCGACCTGTTGTTGAGTACAAACAAGACACAACCTTTCTTCCTTGGGGGTGCCACTCCATCTCTTGGTCTCAATGCGTAGTTGATGCGAACTACATCTGAATCTTGCTATTGTCTTCTTTACATGCGGTGGAATCATGGAGTTAAGATAGATAGATAGATAGATAGTGGTAGTCCTGTTCTGCATATATCAACATGGGATTAATATTTGACCTATAAAGATTCAGCCTAGAACCTGGATCAGCCCATATCCTCTCAATTGCCAGACTCTGTACTAGTTCCCGTGCTCCTAAATCTGTTTCTGGCCAATTCTGCTCATTAATTCCCCAACGTTTAGCCCAATCTTTCATGTCCTTATACCATCCAGACTGTGTGGAAGAGAGCATTGCTCGCCTAGAAAGCCTGTGATCGGGCTGCTGTAACACTCTATTAACAAAGCATATGGATTGATAGAGTGCTTCTACTTTCAAAGGTATCAAACCTGTTTCTCCCAACATGATAGCATAAGGTGTTTGCTTCTTCAAACCTAACTCCTCTCTTAAGAAAAGCTTCAGGATGTTTTCTACCTGCCTCCATTGTTTTGTAGAAAGTCCAGGCCCCCAAATTGGAGCACCATAGAGCACTACAGTTTGCACAAGCGTCTTAAACAGAATCTTTTTTAAGCCCCAATCCTGTAGCCCTGCTTTATGACATCTAGATAGCATTGAATACAAAGCCGCCTTCCCACCAGAAGTTCTTCTCTTAATGCACTCTTTCCAAGAATATTTGGAAGAGAAATCCAAACCTAAATACTTAAAAGTACTTACAGTTTCAATGCTGCTTCCTAAATAGGTGAAAACAGGTTTCATTGTAGTGCCAACTATCATGATTTTAGATTTGGACAAATTAACCTTCATACCTTTGGCTGCATAAAACGAGGCTAAGCTATCCAAATGTGATTGCAATCCCACTTCCTTGTCTGCTAATAAGATCACATCATCAGCATATAAGAGCAATTGAATCAGAAAATCACCAATTTTTGTGCCTGCTAAGCTTCTTTCGCGTAACCAGGAATCTAATTCATCAATAAAGAGCCCAAAGAGAGTAGGTGACAAGGGGCATCCTTGTCGAACTCCAATCATATTTTGTACTTCTATATCCAAGTTTCTTGAAAGCTTCACAATAACCTCAGAATATAATTTAGACACAGCATATCTGATAGATTGTGGAACACCCAATCGCTCCATACGATAAGCAAGGTTCTTTCTAGAAACAGTGTCAAAGGCTTTCGTGAATTCTTTCTAGAAACAGTGTCAAAGGCTTTCGTGAAATCAATAAAAGCAAGATACAAAGCCTTTCTGGGTTCTTTGGCTTTTTCAAATAAATTTATGTTGCATGGTGGATTCGAACCCAAGTCTAGCCCCCATACCCCCCCAATTCTAGCCACTAAGCCAAGCATTTCTTCTTCTTTTATGTTGCATGGTAGATTCGAACCCAGGTCTAGCCCCCCAATCCCCCCAATTCTAACCACTAAGCCAAGCATTGGATGAACTCAATCTGCATTGTTTGGTCCTACTTTTCTCTCTAAATTCTTTAATAAGACTTGGTTTGTTCATTAGGTAAATGATATTTTTCTTTCTTTTCATGCAGGAGTTTATTTTGCTCAAAGCTAGGGTCATGGTGGTATATGTTTTACCTATGGCTCTGCTTTTCTCTTTGCAATAGGCACTTATTGTAACCCTTCAATCACTTCATCTGCATGCATCAGCTATACAAGTTTGATATTTCCGAAATGCTATTATACAAGACTGTCCGCTTTGTATGATGCAGGTTACATCTTGAATGATCATCTGCGAGATGCTTTTCATTTAGGAAGGAAGAGCTTTGTACTCTTTTTATTAATTCCCAGGCGCTCTAAAACCCTAGGCGCTCTGAAAGCCGGTCACACGTTTTCAATCATAACTGGAGATCTGGAAGTCCGTTTCAGCCGAAATTTGTTGCGTTGGAAAGCCATCTCAGAGCTCTTTCTGTCGGTATGTGATTTGTATATGTTTCACTAATTATTCTGCATCAGAAACACAGATTTCCGGGCTGCAAATTGGGGGCCCCAAAAAACCCTAAAGTGTTGGTGGTGCTGCCCACTTTTGATCATATCTGGAGATCAAGAACTCTGTTTCAGCTGAAATTTATTGTGTTGGGAAGCCATCTCAGACTTCTTCCTATTGGTATGTAATCTGTATGTGTTTTTAATACTATTTCCTCATCAAAAACTCAGATTTTCGGGCTGCAAATTGAGGGCACAAAAAACCCTGAAGTGCTCATGGTATTGTCCACATATTTTTTATCATATTTGGGGAATTTTAAGTCCGTTTCAGCTGAAATTTATCGCGTTGGAAAGCTCCCTCAGAGATCTTTCTGAAGGTATGTGATTTGCATGTGTTTGAATGGCGTTTCCATAGCAAAAACACAGATTTTCAGCCTGCACCACCGCTTTGTGGTTCATATTACATTTTTGTTCATATCTATTTTTTTGTGACTCGGTTTCTGACGAAATTTATACCTTTGGAGAGCTCTCTCAGAGTTATTTCAAAGATATTTTATGTTGCTGATGTTTGAACAGGATTTCAGAGTGAAAACAACAGATTTTCAGTGCTGGATTTAGGGTTTCCATTGTTCTATTTTTCAGCACTATATACTTTTCTTCATATCTATTGATCTGCAGCTCTGTTTTGGGAGCAATGCATATCATTAGAATGCTTGTTCTGTGATGATTCTAAAGACATATGGTTTATCCACATTTGCTTAAGATCTGAGAGGAGAAAACAACCAGTTTTTGCAACCCGATTTTAAGGCAGGATTCAAAGGGTGTGATACCATCCAATCACCTTGGATTAAAACATTTACATGCTAAAGCCTTGCAGACGGGCGTCTGTAAGAGGGAAAGCCATTGCTTATTTTCATTTCAGACAAGTGTCTGTAAGGTGGCAGAGGTTGAACTTGAGGCTGCGCTTGATTTATGCACTTGAACACTTTCAGACAGGTGTCTGTAAGGTGAAAGAGCCTGCACTTGCTTCTTGCACTTGGAAACTGCGCTTTTCCCGACCGTGGAAGCTTCAGGACGGGCGTCGTAAATGTAAAGGGACGAGAGGTTTCATTTCAGACAAGTGTAATACGTAAGGTGTGAGAGGTTGAACTTGAGGGGCGCGCTTGATTTATGCACTTTAACACTTTCAGGGCGGTGTGTCCGTAAGGTGAAAAGAGCACACTTGCTTCTTGCACTTGGAAACTGCGCTGCCCGACACGTGGAAGCTTCGGTGCGTCCGTAAAGGGGCGAGAGGTTGTGCGTGATCAAAGTGCTTGGAGGCTTTCAGACAAGCGTCTGTAGGGTGACACCCTATTCATGGCAACTCCAGTGATAGAAGAGCCGGACGAGCCCTGCGTCCCTTCATCCAATCCCACCGGATATGCATGTGGATGGTACAATCTGCTTGATTCCCTCTACCTAAGCAGATATGGCAGCAAAACTTCTATTGGGAGAGTACATAGATGCCATCCCCAATCGCTTGAACCGGATGACAGCAAAATTGATAGGTGCACATTGAAAAGAGAAGCGCGGGCAAAGTCTCGTGCAACAAATATAGCTCGGCGGGCCTATGGCGGATACTCTAGCCTAGCGGCAAGCCGTATCCGGACTTCACCACCACCAAACCCGGCGGTTTGAGGAGCGGAAAGCGAGGTTCAAGCAATGGCAGAGGGCAACAAAGCTCGAATTGCTTGCTTGGCGGAGGAAATGCGGGCCTCCGCACCCAAATTGCTCAAGAAGCGGTGGCTCTTGAAAAACAACGTGTTTACGGCATGGAGACCGATACTCTGACACCTAGAAGATGGCCTTCGCCTAGTGCACTCGAAAAGCGAGAAGGACAAGAAGAGTCTTGGCGACATGCAGGCCCGCATGGATTCCATGTCCACCACCATTGAAACCATGACACGGGGAAAAGCAGCGTGTTGAGCAAAGAGACAATGGCAACCATCTCCGCCTTCAATCGGAGGTGAGGAGGCTGCTCTTTGTGATCGCGAAAAGTTCAGGTCGCTTTTGAGGAGAGCGATCACAATTGAGAGCCCTTCAAACTAGGGTTGAGACACAAGAAGTGGCCTCTGCAATGAACCTATCTTTGGACTCGTTTGCGAGAATCTGGAGCATAGCTCCGCGGCTTCGAGATCGGAAGGTGCGAGGAGCCGAGGGCAGCCATCAGCGAACAAGGCAAAGGGCCTCAATCGCGAGAGGCTCATGAGCAATTGCGGCGGTGCATCGTGAATTGAAAAGGCGGCAACAATTTCAGCAGGAGCTAAGCTCCGGCCGAGGAAGGAGAGACCGCTATACGCCCACGGCAGCCCCACTGCCCAAGAGTGCGCAAGGTGTGTCGGCCCGGGGCCCGTCTGCACTGCACCCCAAGCCGCGCTATGCCACCCCCCCCCAACGTGAGGCCTGACCTATGCTCCGCCGACAACAAACAACTCTGTTGTGCAGGGGGCGGGGATTGACCCAAAAATCGAGAGAGTTCGAGGGGCAGGCGGAGAAGCCACAATGTGGTGAATGCGTGGCGGCTGAGAGAGAAGGGAGGACCTCATTAACTTAGGCTCCAAATGTTGATTCTTGCTCGAATGACATTCCCGTGCAGTTCATATTAGGGCTTAGCGCCATGGCACCCAGCGCCTTGAGCCGCCCGCGGGTAGTCACGTTCCGCGATGCGAGATGCGCAAGTGAAAGCGGCTATCCACGCCCGGGGTAGGCGGTGAAGGGAAGCTGCCTTGTATGTTGACCGAGACCTGACCCGCCCCCAACAAGAAGACCGCAGCACGAGTTGGCCAAAGTTAAAAGCATTCGCTTGAGGGGGGGGGAGCTGCAGGACTGATTCGGGGTAAGATGCAAATTTTCAAGCCGCCAAATGCTGCTGCGAATCCTGCTAACCCTCCAGCAGCTCCTGACCATGCCACTTCTTAGCGCTTCTGCCGCGCCGCCCTGCTCAAGTTGCTTCACCCATACATTTGCTCGCACATCTCGGGCTGCCTCTACTTACGCCATCCCCCTTCTGCCGCATGCCCTTGAATCCCCAATGCCGCCCCTGCCAGGCAAATAGGAATTGTGCCTCGCATGGTCTCACGGAATTGCCGGGGGCTTCCCATGGCGAAGGGAGATAGTCTCAACTTCTGTTCTTTGCGGATATGGATCGATCTTCCTTATGGAAACATGGGAGCATGCGGGACCACGGGATGCCGACTTGCGGGGATACCAGCGCTACTCAATCTTCAATGATTGCACAGGAAAGCGGGGGCATGGGGGAGTTGCCTGCTACTATCGAACGGCCTTGGCACGGTCGGTTTCCTTGTTCACATTGGACAAGCACAACCCCGGTACTTGTGGGTGCGTGTGCAAAACTGCAGTAGCAGACCCCTCTTTGTGGCAGCCTGCTACTTTCCACATGCAGAAAGCAACTTCTATCACACCCACTCGGATGTGGATAGGCTGGACCCCTATGTCGATCTATATGATGACATACAAATAAACATAGCGGTTAGGCGTGTCATACTCCTTGGAGACTTCAATGCGGCGCGCGGGGTAGAACAACCCATGAGATTTGATCCCTTGCCGATGATATATTGCGGTGCGTCCTGAAGCTTGGCCCACCGGACATCGGATGACAATCAGGTCACGCTATGGTAGACAATTGCTTTTGCTCGTGGTATCTTTGACAGTATCTGCAATGGGTAGCCTGGTGGCGATCCACCGCAAGAGCACTTGTAGACAGGAAAACCAGGGGGGAGGATCTAGTGTGGTGGACTATGTGCTGGTGCCTGAGCAGGATATGCATGTCGTCAAGCACTTCCAGGTGGGAACAACTAATAGGGATGAAGAGATCGACTCAGACCACTTACCACTTTACTTGAAGTTGGCTTGGCAGGTTGTGCGAACCCCACGCGTGCCCCCTGACTCCTCACATGCCTCAGTTGCGATTGGATTATGAACATGCGGGGGCTTATGCCCAGATGCTTATAGATGACCTGGCAGAAATTTTGCAATATCCTACACTAGAGCAACAGATGAACCGGCCGGGATGATGTGCTTAGGGCTACTTGGGCGAGAGATGCTTTGGGATAAAGCCCGTGACGGACCTCCAGGAACACAACCTTCCCCGTAATCAATGGTTTGATGCGAGTGCAAAGGAACACAAGCGGCTGGCTCCGACAAGTCACGGACCACGCTACGCCCACATGCGGTCGGGACGAGCATGCAGCGTCTTCCTTAAAGCTAAGAAAGCGGTACATTGCGGCACATCAAAGGGAAATGTTTTATCTCACGAAGGCGTCACCCGGGACCTTCGGCGAAAGGGTTCTTAGAAAGCTATGTACAGCCCACGAGGGAACATCACTCCCGGCGGTGGAGGCAATACTTGCAACAGCTATCACGACCCTCGGGGTGCACATGCGGCATTACCCGCAAGAAGGCCCGATCTTTGGAAATCGCAGATTGAGGCGTGGAACAAGGCTTATAGGCGTCTTGCCAATGGGAAAGCCCGGACCTGGATGGCATGCGGCGAGAATTGCTTAAGTGGGGGGGGCCGTCCATAATACGGATCTGACGCCTTGTTCAACAAGGCATTACAGGAAGGCTTCCCGATGCAGTGGACCAATAGCAGAGTTGTTCCCATCTATAAGGCAGGTGACCCGACCGCTTTGCCCGGCCAATTACAGAACAATCATGGTCGGGTTCGGTGTTTGCAAAATTGCTTCTTTGGGATTCTCGGCGGCGGTTGATGGGTCAGGCGAGAGGCGGCGAAGATCTGAGCCCCTCACCCAAAGGCGGGATTCAGAACCCGACACTCAACCATTGACCACATCTTCACATTGCGAGCTCACGGTTGAAGACAGCAGGAACCGCCGTCAGGATCTATATTGTTGCTTCGTGGATTTGGCAAAGGCATTTGACAACGTGCCTCGGGGAAAAACTATGGGCAAGATGCGGCAATTTGGGGGTTCGGTAGATTTGCGAGAATGCGATTAATGCGAGCTTTATGAAAGATGCTGGGGTCGGTTGCAGCGACAAGCCAACCATTTGATAGTAGTATCGGGGTTCGCCAGGGATGCCCTCTCTCCCCAACATTGTTTGGGCTTTACATTGATCAATTGGAGAGCTGGCTTGCTGATAATGGGGGCGACGGGGCTCACCTTCTCTACCAGATCATCAAGCGGTTAATATATCTTTGATGATGTGGACCTCTAACTTACACACCAGCGGACATACAGCGACATCTCGATGCCACGGACACATTTTGTCAAGCGGCGATATATCGCGTCAACTTGGCCAAGACTAAGGTGGTTTTCATATCATCTTCACGGCGGTAGGATCCCTCCTTCCGTTACAGAGGCGAGAATGTGGAAGTAGCATCCACATACAAATATTTGGGAGTGGAGTTTCCGTCTACTATGCACCGGGACACATCCATGCGACTCACGAAGTTCGGGCGGGCTGGAAAGCACTATATGCAATGCAAAACAATAGTCATAGGCGGAGTTGTATGATTGGACCCATCAGTCACACTGTTCAAAGTCTTAGTGGAGCCCCCCTTTTATACGGGGTTGAAGTATGGGGCCCAGTGGTATCCCTCGCTACTTGGAATGACTTGGAGCAGGTGCGAGAAAGCCTTCTTGGTACGAGCACTAGGGGGGTGAAGTCCACGGTCCCATATCAAATTCTCTTGCAGAAGCAGGATTCTTGCCTCTTCGTGAGGGCGCCCCTTGATCGCCACATTGTCTATTTTCGGAAGGTGGTCAACATGGGCGATGCTTCGTCTCCCAAAACTAAGCTTATATCATGGCAATGGGGCCACAACGCCTCAAGGCCCTTTGGGGGAAAAGAGAGCTCAATGGATGGCTAGATGGAATGTGCAGGAGCACAGGTGCATACATGTGCAAACAGAGGCAGTCGCCATAGCTTGAGGCAATATCTTGATGCTTGCTTCATCAGCAAGCTTTGGGATGCCCGCCCTTGAACAGGTCAAGACAAAGACACTACGGCGCCACATAAATCCCACATTGAGCGAGGCCCACAATGCTACTGCGCACCCACTTGCCCATGAAAAGACCTTGAGACTCATTGCCTCCATTCGCGCGGGGCACATCATCTTGAATTGAGACAAGGCAGATGGATTGGTGAGCCACGTCGGGACATGCTGTCAATCGCCAAATGGGAGTCATTGAGGATGAATCTCATACCCTTCAAAGTTGCCCAAAGATATGATCAAACCGGACGCCGCTATCTTTGAAGTTGGTCGGCCGGCCGGCCGCTACATGTGACATTGAGCACGGCATCCGTACGGATGCTAGGATCATACCTTCAGGAGGTCATGGACATGCGAGATCAGCTATGTCCTCGGGCACGCACTTGACATGTACATACACATTTATTTCATGATGATGTATACTTGTACAGTTTGACAGCATTCTTATTACTGCCACGGTTTTTCCCTCGAAAACCCTTCGGGGCGGGGGTTTTTTAACCCGGACAGTAATAAGTTTGCTGCGCTTCTTCTGGGTCCCATAGGCCGATTGGTCTCAGTGGACGATAAAAAAACTATTCTATTCTATTCTATTCTATTCTTATCCACGAGGATGATGTTTTAAAATACTGAGTTGTTTTTGTAGAACCAGGCGCTGGGATGGATCACGACCTTTTTGGCAATTTTTGCTGCCATGTACAATTCGTTAAAGAGGAGCTATTTAACATCGAGGAGCCAATTTTTGTTGCCAAACTGCTTTCAATATAATATGGTACAGAGGAACCATTTAACATCAAAGATAAACCACATTATTTTTTATCAATGCCTGGATAGGTAGGGGGCTAACAAACTTCCAAGCCGACATCAGCTCCCTTTCTTCCAGATAGAAATTGCAATTTCTCTGAAGCAAACTCACTTGCTCTCTTGTGCACCCAGGCTGTTCTTTGCAGCAACCTTTTTGTGGTTGTGTTTCCTCAAATCCGCCATAGATGGTAGCTTAGGAACAGGCTATGCGATTCTCAGCAATATAGTGCCATGAAGTGCCACACAAATCGACAGATTTGCCTTTAGAATGTTTTGGAAACAGTAGAGTAAGAAACTTCAGTAGCATAAAACAATGTCGTTGCTGCAAAACGAGACATTTTGGTAAATCAATAAAATATAATCCAAAAATATAGCAAGATCACATGATCATGCATAAAATTAAAAGGGAGCAATTCTAAGTAAGAAACTACTAGATTGTGAACTTTAAGTAGTTATTAAGAAAAATCATACTTTAAGAATGCAAACATACACAATCAACAATCATCATTAAACACTTTATCATTGACATTAGGTACAACTATTCCTGCAGGAAATAGATGATGCACAGGAGAAATGTTAAAGGATCAACAACACATTTACCCAAGTTAGAGGGAATCTAAAAAACGCAAAGAAATGTTAAAGGATCAATAACACATTTACCCAAGTTAGAGGGAATCTAAAAAACGCAAAGAAACTTGGGGATGTACCTTCGACTCCAGCCTTCTTCATAATAATTTGGAAAAGAGAAATTTATCGCGGCGGCAACTTGGGGATGTAAAGCAAGAATTAATTAATTAGAGAAAATTGGAATTCTCGTTTAGCATGAAATAGGTTCTTGGTTAGCCATATAGTGCAGAAACTACTAGCAACTGAGTAAAAGTTGGCGTTTTTTAGTACAAATTCTACCAATGATTCACTGTCTTTCAGAAATATAGTTTTTACTGCTCATGCAAAGGTCCATCGTGGGTAAAAGGTAGTAGTATGGAATGCTTGATGTTCTCGCAAGAATCGCGAACGCGATCTTTCGCAGCTGAAAATGGACAAAATAATGGGCTTTTTATTAACACCATATGAGAGCATTACGTACTGGAAAGGTGCAGTGGAGTAGGTACAGCTCAAACATTTCACTATTTTAAGCTATGTATTTGCCACAGAGGATCGCGGCCGCGATTATTTTCAACATTAAACATGCACCAAGTAATAATAAAGACAAAAAGGTATAGTAAAACATATTCCTGAAACAAAAATTTCCATTGAAGGATGTAATGTACAATAGGGATGCAATTATCATTCAAATGATTGTGTTTCAGATACACTATCACACCCAATTCATTGGCTATGCGGATTACATGCGCTCTACCCAATTCCATAGCTTGTGTTGTGTCCATCTCTGAATAACATGTGACCTCTGGAATCTCAACGTCCATGGCCTTTGCGATGCGCTCCACATGTGCATCAGGTTGAACATTTTCACCATCCCCTGCACTGACCACGCTTATAAATTCCTTCTCCGACTCAGTAGCAATCTCGTCTGGATGAAAGATCTTCGGCTTCTTGCAGGTACCCTGATGCTCTTGTGTCCCAGCAGACTCATCTTGGTCTGTTTCCATGTGGTCTACGCCCACGTATTCAAACCTAGATTCGCCTGTCAAGAATGGCATGTACACATCAAGCTTCTGGTTTAGTGCCCCTAGTTTTTGGAAAGTAGGTTCGAGGGCATCAATACATTTTTCCGTCGCTTCCAGCAATCGCTTTGTTTCTTGCATTCTCTCCTCGTAGCCTTTAGCATCGAGGTTATCCAAAATGGCATCCAACCCTGATATATCTGTCTTTTGGGTAATACTGATGTCGGGCAACAAAGGATTAGCCTCTGCATTCTCTGCTTTCTCCTCTTCTTCATATCCCCCAGTAGTTTGACTGGCCATTTTCTCAAGCGTTTCCAAGAAGGACCTCAGGAAATGGCACACTTTACCTGAACTTTCAAAGGCCACGCTCTTTTTGCCTTGCATAAGAGCGACACGAGAAGCTGTCCCAGCCGAAAAAAAAATCCAGGACGCAACCGTCAGTGGGCACCAGCTGATCAACAATATAATAGGCATATGAGGTTTTCAGCTGGCATTTCAATACAAGATCTCCTTCCAAAGTCTGTGTGGAGGGGTGAACGACTGAAGGTGAGTGTTACAGGTGCTCTCATGCACGGGCATGGTATAGGTGCCTTGGGCCACTTCTCATTGGACCTCTGGCCTGATGATTCTAATTTTCATGTGGGATCTTTGAATCATACCTTGAAAACACTGGAGAATAAATCTGAGGATAATTGGGGCCATTTGAGACATGCAGATCGTCTTGAAAGCTGCTGGGATGGAGCAATTTTAAACACGGATGCTCTGAAGGACAAAAATGGTAAATGGCACTAGAAATGATTTTTTGCCTCCTCTCAAGGGCCCTGTGGTACCGAACAAGTTGCCTAGGAGGCTTTACTTGCAGCTAGACAATTGCTCAGGTCAAAACAAGAACAGATATCTTTTCTCTTACTTGTCATACTTGGTTTGGTTAGGTGTCTTCGAGCAAGTGCAGCTGGGATTCATGATGGTTGGACACACCCACGATGACATAGATGCCCTCTTTGGAAACTACTCTACTCTAATGAGAAGATCAGATGCATTGACTATTCCAGAGCTTATGCAAATCTTCAGGCAGTGTAGTTCCAAGTCTCCTTCACCTTACCTTGTGTCAGAGGTTCCTAATTGGAAGGAATTCGTGAAAGGTTTTATCCCTGATAAGAAGGACCGTTTATGTGGTCATTTGGAACCGCTACTCTTCAAGTTCTGCATGAAAGATGGATGGCCACTAATGTTCTACAAGATGAGGCCAGGGCATAGGGAGTGGCTCCCTAAAAAGGGAATCAGAATGTGGAAGAAGGATGCCCAAGGTTTACCTACGATTCCGAGAGGATCACCTAAGGTCGTGCAGCCATATGGGAGCTTGAAAGATATAGGTGCATTGAGAGCTTCTATTGCCAAGTACATGATGCATTGGGCGGCTATTTCTAGAGCTGGCGATAACTCTTGGTCCAACACATATATGAATGAAGTTATTGACTACTGGTCCACCTTGTTGCGAGTGCTTGGGAATGTTCAGCCCGGTAGAGCTGTCATTCAGGATTTCTGGCCCAACACCAGGCAAAATGCATTGGAAGAACCCGATAACGTGTTGGTGGATGGGCACATTGAAGCATCTCATTATGTAGGGCCTTTCTCGGGTAGACCCAAGAACCCAGTTGAAATATTCGACCCCTACCAAGATGTCAAGAAAGGAATGCTCTTGCTAATCAGGCCACATGATAACTGCCCGACGTGGATGGCTTTTGCCGAGAAGGACCCAATAGAGGACCCTAATCTCCCTCATTACGAAGAGGTGTTTGTCTCTTGGTTTGAGCCTGTTGCCAGAAAGGGAACCTCATATGCAATGCAATATAGGGATTGCTGGAGCAAGAATTGGAGACCCAATCCTAATGACCCACCACGCTACCAACATTTGAAAACAATAGACTACGGTTGGGCGGTAGGCCGTTGTTAGTGGTGATCCTCAATAGTGTGGGGGCTCAGTTGCAAGAATTAGTGGCTAAAGAAGCAAACGACGATGATGAGAACTCTTGAGGTATGCACTGCTCTTTTACATAATTACTATATCATATATAACATGCAAGGTACAATAGACTAGTTATTATTCATTACGCTCTGCATTTTTCATCTTAACACAAGAGCTCTTACACTATACAATGCTGAACAGGTGATTCATTCATCATCAACAGCTGCAGGAGTGATCCCTGATATCTCATAGCTATTGCGCTCAGGAAGCCAAATGAGATGGATCATGACACGAATTAGCCCAGGGCAACGAATCTCAGCGCCCATAGCTTTGGATCGCAGGTAAGGATTAAGAAGAATACCCCTATCTAGGCAACCGACAAGATCGTTGTAGCTCATTGAGCATTTGATCGCCTCGATGTGGTGAACAGAAGAAGGCGAATAATCCATGGGAGATGAATGACCTCTAGCCCCGAATGGAGCTGCTTTTATAGTGAAGTAAAATTATTGATGTGAATTATTGGGGTAGACTGTAGCGCCATTATTGAGCGTGTATAACAGTCATGTATACGTACAAGTATAATGCATATTTTGTATGGATATGTGTGTCAAGTGAAAACATGCTTTGTGGATTTTACTAAGGTAAAAGTATTTGTGCTTGAGTAATTTAGGTGTGATTGAAATTAGGGACTGCTTGCAGATTAAGTGGAGGTCGAAGAGCACACCCATACGAATCACTCAGGTTCGATACATCAAATAACATTGATTATGCTTATTACATCCTTACATACTATAGAAGTGCTCATATATCATTATTACATCCTTGACAGGTACACAGGTCTTCAACGATTCACTCATCATCAACACCTGCTAAGGTGATGCCATTCAGCTCATAGATCTCCTAATTAGGAAGCCAATAAAGGTGGACCACAACACGAGTGAGCTTCCTGCAACCACTCGCAGGACCATCTGCTTTGGACTGGAGCCATGGATCAAGATTAATACCATTTCTGTAGCATTCACACAGATCGTTGTAGCTCAAGTAGCACTTGAAGGATCGGATGTGCTCCGGACGAGGAGGCAAAGAAGCCATTGAAGATGAATGATCTCTACCACCGAATTGAGATGTTTTTATAGTGAAGTAAAATTATTGATGTGAATTATTGGTGTAGATTGTAACGCCATTGTTGAGCTTGTACAAGTATCACGTACACGTACAAGTATTACACACAATTTGTATGGATGAGTGTATGTTAGTAACCTCATGTATCTTGGGCTCGAGAACTAGGTAAAAGTATTGGTGCTTGAGCAAATTAGGTGTGCTTAAAATTCTCAAAATTGCGTTATTTTATCCAATTAATGAAATCATGCTTTGTACCTTCGACTCCGGCCTTCTTCATAATAATTTGGAAAAGAGAAATGTTCGCGATGGCCTTGGCCGCCGTGATAAATTTCTTGTAAAAATTATTTAAATACCTTTAAAATTTACCTTAATTTCTCAAATGCTCTTATGTTTCTTTTAAATTCCCAAAATGCCATTGAGATCTATAAGGTGTGTTCTTTTTCAAATTTTAAAAGTTGCCATAAAATACCCTTAAGTTTTAAGAAAAATATTGAAACGGCCTTGAGCAACGTCGTATTGTCGCTAGGGGCAACATCGTACCCAGAACACTCGGAACAATACCAAAGTGCATGATCTCCCTATAGGTTCCAAAGTAGGAATGGAGTAAAAAGGCTTGGTGCGCCTCCAGAATCGTGAAAGCCTGTGCCTCCAGAATCGTGAGAGACTGGTCCTTCAAAAAATCTTGAGAAAATAAAATCGATGCAAAATCATGAGAGCCTACGAGCAAAAAACGATGGTGCAGAATGAGTTTTAATCAAAAGCAAATTCGATAGAGCCTCTTGTACCTTCTTTTTTCTTTTCAAGAAATCATGCACAAAAGTAGGCGTCGATCCAAAAACAATGCCAAAAATTATCCATGGAAGAAGGGCATGCTGTTGAATATGAAAAACTGAAGGGCATTTTGTAAAACTTGAAATGTTACAAAAGGATGCACGTTGACCAGGGGCATTTAGTAAAATTCTGAAAAGTTAGGGGCATCTGGCGAAATTCGTCAAAACATAAGGGCACTTTGTAGTTTTTTCCTTAATTCAATCAAGATTTCGCATTGAGCATCAAAAATGCCTCTCTTTATTAACTCTAATGGGTTCATAAAAAATATTCTAGTCAGCCACCCCAGCCCAAATTTCCCGATCCTATCTGTATAACAGAAATCTCGTCTGAAAAGCCTCTCATGACAAAAGATGACCAGAATCATACCAAGTTGTAATCGTTAAAACCCTAGCTAGCCGCCAACACCGTTGGGTCTTTAGATGTACAAGTGCACATAAAGGCTGCTGATCATGAGTACCTTGCAAGGGAAGCCACCAGCATTTATTGACAATGAAGCACAAGCTTGGGGATTAACATGGAATAAAGATCTAACCGCATACCAGGAAGCAAGCAGACCTTTAAGGAATGGGAAGCATTTGGATATGGATGCAGAGGGTACAACAAAGCCCATGGGAGACTAGGCTTGATAGTTGTCTTGTGAAAGTGGAGACACTGCAAAAGTGATTGCCGCACCAACCTTAAGCCAGGAGAGTCATCTTTCCAAGGAGGAGCCTCCACATGAACTTTGAAATTAGAAACACTTGATGCAAGAATGATGGTATCATTGTGGAATTAACCATTTGAAAGTATAGATTGGCGAGCATGCTTTAATGATTGGTTTGAAATGAAGAATAGGAGAGCAATACCGCTTGAGTAAGTTTATTTCACTACTGGTAAAATTTTAAACTATTTTCTTTTGTAATATATTTGGAAACTTGGTAATGTTACAAATTTATAGTGATTGTTCTATATTTCTGATATAAGAAAATGGTTTATCATTTGGAATTTTTGGCTTGCATTTGAAATGGTAAAATCTATAAATTTCCTGTCATTTGAAAGGTTCCCCCACCCTCCCTTTTTTTGGGCATGTCCTAAGAAGATTAGTGGCAGCCCTTCAAACTTGAGCACTGACCAGTACTCGAAGTAGCTCATTGATTTATTGAGACGAGCTTGAAAACCTATAGTAGCTTAGTTGATTATCGAGATGAGCATAAAAAGTATATGTAGCATTTTAATCTTATCATTACTTTTGTCATCACTTTCTTGAATAATACATAAGCATTTTATTCAGAACCTACAAGGAAATCCACACCAAAGTCCTTAACATTCATAACTGAAAATGCTTCCTGAAGAAATCCATGCGCAGATCTTGCTATTAAAGACTATTAAAGTTGAACGGGGAAGTGGAGTTTGCCTCCTCTATGGAGACGGCAACTGGGAGGCATCCAGCCTTCATCCACATAAAGAAGCCCTATACTAAATGGCCCAATGCCTTGCATGCATTCCAAAAAAAATACCTAATATACCAATACATGCTATATACCAAACCATAGCCCTAACAAAAGTTTCAAACTGAAATATGCATACCTTCTAGACATGCTAAATAATATATGTCGCATGAAATAGAATTCCCAAGTCATATGAAGACCTTAGCTTAAAACTATAAAATTATACAGGGTGCATTGGCACCACCTTTGAAAATTTTAGTATTTTTAAATATCGGTTGTATTTGGAGGGTTTATAAGCTTGTCAGTCTTTTTAATCTAGAAATGTTTTGGAGGGTTTATAAGCTTGTGAGTCTTTTTAATCTAGAAATGTGTCTGGACTTGCTTAGGAAGGAAGGAAGGAAGGAAGGTACTTTTATCGTCCACGGAGACCAATCGGTCTATGGGACCCAATACAAAAACGCAGCAAGCGGATTACTGCCCGGATGGATAGGTAGTAAGACTAAGTATTAAGAGCATGAAGGCTAAGTTGCTAACTGCAAACCAAGAACTTGAAGAAAACACAATATGTTTGTCAATATAGCATTTTCTTATAGATCTACACTACCCAAAATCATTCTCGATTCTTGATTCATTTCTTATCTGATACAGGTTAGTTGATTGGATAATCATCATTGTAACCAGTTTTATTTTCTCCTGAAGAGTGTGTAGTTCGTCACATTCCATTCTGGAGTAAATTTGTAGGGTAAAAAATGTCATGAATTGCACATTAGTGACCTCACGCTATCAGAATAGGCCAATCTGAATCTTAAGTTATGTACTGTGGCTCACATTGGAATTGTCCTAACTGAGAAAGTTCCCTAACCGGTTGATTACTTCTTGTGACAGACAGTAAAACAAGCTGACCAGAAAAATGCAGAAACCTTCCGGAAACAACCCTTCAAAATATTCCGAAGATGGTAGGGAATTTCAATTCATCTTGAAAATTTAGAGAATCTCCGCTGTTTTTTGGCCTGCTCCAAGTCATAATGGAATAAACATTAAACCTTATATTGCTATTTAAATGCTCAGATACTATATGTAAATTATATGCTTTTTATGTTAGTGGTATCTTAGAATGCTGAATTATGCCCCCAATCTGATTCTATCCATGTGTTTCAGATCCAATAGCTCTATCGGGAAGTGGGCCTGATTGGGTTTTGGAAGTGCGAATGTTCAACCCTCATAATGGTAAGATCCTGCAACAGAGTTGTCAAAGCAGACTACATTTCCGAAACCCAATGTAGTAGAGCAAGAATGTATAAGATAACTATCAAACAAGGAGATACTACAACTATCAACAGCAAATGAAAAAAAAAAAAAAAAAATGCACAAATCAATGACAAGACAATAGTAAAGAGGTTAAACAATGTATTACAACATAAGAAAGCTGCTTCAAGGCAAGCAACAAAACTTCAGCATTCCCTTAACAACATAGTAATGCAAGATATTCTCACATTGAAACTACATTGCTTAATGTGGTCCTCTGAAACTGTTATATGGTCTTAGATAGAAACTACACTGCTTAATGTGGTCCTCTGAAACTGTTTAACGGTGGTGGAGGACCAGGAGCTTGCAAATGCGGCTGAGGAAACAACGGCACCAGAAGTTTAGGGTTGGATGAATCATGCACCCACTGCAACAGGCTCATGTTAGGAGCTTCTACAAACACCATAGCAAACTCACCTATTTTCTCAAGAATCCCTTTTTTACCAGCACGCAAATGCAGGGCTTGCTTATGAAATGAAAATATTCCATTGGTAAGCCGAACAATGTCGCTAGGATTAAATGCATCGCACTCGCTTCCCCACAGCTGCAAATTCACAGAAGCAGTGGCATCTGCAACCAGGGCTATGCACATCAGGACTCCTCCATCGCTACGTGTGGGAGGGAATTTTTCAAGGATTATAAAAGTGGTATTCACATTATTTAATACTGATGGACGCAAATCACGAATCTTCACTTGAGGAGTAGCTCCCGTTGGCTGTTGTGTTTGGTGTAGCCCTTGTTGCATAATTAATGATCAAAACAGAATCTTTAAAACTCTTGTAAAGAGCAAATTTCAGAACCGAGAGCTGGGTTTCCTCTTTCTTCAAGGATTTGTTCTTACAAAATCCTTATATTAGAGATCCTAATGGAAATAGAAGGATGATGCACTGGCTCAATGAACCGGGGAAAAGGAACTTCAGACAAAAAAAAAAGGGGAAACAGATGGAACTTAACGAAAGAAGATGAGAAAAACAATGGCAAAAGAATCAAAAGAAATAGAAGGGTCGGTGATACTGAACCGCATGAAGGAGGCTGATAACCTGGCCCGGCAAAATCTTAGCTGCAACAGCATATATGTTGGAGACGCTCCAACCGCGAAGACAAAAAAATGAAGCTATCGTGGCTACCGCACTACCTCCACATTTCTGAAGTTTCGTTTCTGCGGCAAACCCTAGTTTTTTTTCGATTGAAGTCGGAATAATCCCATTTTGTCGCTGGAATTTTCGATAGAAGTTGGAATAATCCGTTTTTTAAAGTAGATGCCGAAATTATCGGTCAAAAATTTGTTAAAAAAAGCTAGGTCAAAGCACTTTGATTGCTTTGCATAGGAATTTAATTGTTTTGTCCTGCAAAGCCACCGTTTTCACAAACCTTGCACCAATTTGCTTCTCACTTTGTGTTCGAGGGGTGGCAAAAGCACCTCATTGTATAAACATTTTCAAAAGATAAGATAAGATAAAATTTTAACGTCCTCGAAAACCCAAACGGGTTATGGGACCCAATACAAAAGATGGGGCATAAGCCCGATCACCGTGACAAAGGAAAAAGAATATGAACATGAAAAAACATAACACAAATAATAATAAGTGTGCACATGCATATGAACTAAACATAACCAAACCATGGGTTCTGAGGCCACTGGTCTCGGACAATCGCTGTGCCTCCCCGGTACACTGCCCATTTTCACTGAAGCCTAGCTTCTCGCACCTTACATAACTCCTGGAGCGGAGAGAGATCCTCTTGAACTGGCAATTTGATCCCTCTTTTTATAATATTTGTGGGAAATGCTATCTTGTTTTGTGGTTGACTTCAATTTCCGTTGTGGTTGTTTTTGGTAGCTACATTGTATATTATTAATTTTTTTTTTTCTTATTTTAGCTTGTTCTTAAGTGCTAAAGAATTGCTTGTGTTTACTGGCTCACAAAGATTTAGCGCTCCTTAGCTGCAGATTCAAGAAGTTCTCCAAGGCATTTAAGCATCATTACGTGATGATGCAACAGTTTTACAGGTTAGAGTAGGGCAATAAGACAGTCCAGAAGTACACAGAAGAGTTTTATGAGGCTGAGGCTCTGTGCCAAAGTTGAGCGAAAGACACGCAGTAGAGGGGTACATTGAAGGCTTGAACGAGGAGATCAGGAAGCTTGTGAGAGCAATAAATCCCAGAACAGTGTCAGAAGCAGAGTCTAAAGCCGTAAGCTTACAAGGAACAGGTCCCCAAGGTAGTGGACAGAAGCAACAGTATTATCCGGACAAGGGGAAGGCTATGGGAAACTATAGCCCAAGAGCAACAAGCCTAGCAGCTGCTACACCTCAGTACAATGCAAACTATGGAAAGCAAGGGAATGCAAATTTTGGCAAGCAGGACAAGAAGCAGGTCATCTTCAGGGACAAAGAGCAAGCGTGTGGTTCAAACTACTTCAGAGCAGTGAAGCAGTTCATAGTCCATTCCCAAAGAGAAGAGGCAAGAATGTATTGAAAAGCAGTTGTGTTTCAGGTGCTTCCAGCCAGGGCATCGGATATAGCCTTGCATCCATATAAATTATAATTAATGGGTGGTTCCCTAATAACCAACTTTATAATAATTAATGTATACTAACATAGTGTTGGACCTGCAGGCCAATAGGAGTGTCTAGCGGCAGGAGGGTCGCACTGCGAAGACTTGCAACACATGTTTTGTCATAATGTGTTGCAAGGAGACCAAATGAAACCTTAATTACAGAATTTTGGAACTATGTTAATGATAATGGTGCAAACCATAAAATTTTGTGAATAATAGATGATAAAGTACGAGGGTGAGAGATCACCTCACCATAGTATGTTATAGAACAAGTGAAGTGATTATGAAATTTAAACTTGAATATTACCTTGGGGTAATTGTGTTGTCAAATTGTATGCATGGAATGTGTTGCAGGGTTTAGGCAGGTTTCCAAGGAGGGGAGACAGTGATGCTGAGGACAACATCAATTCAAGGTGGGGAGATTGTGACGTTCCAGCATAATATACGGTCCAAATACGCATATTATACTGCCACATCACGCATACATGTCACCATGACAAGTACTTGAGAGTCATAAAGAGTTGCGCCTAGGGGGCAACCTCGTATATTGCACATGTATATTAAAGATATGCAATTAAACCCCTTTGCCAAGTGGAAAAACCCCATTGGTCCCTTCTAACCTAAACCTAAAAGTTCATGTAAAAGGAACAAAAGGGAAAACCCTTTCTAGTTTCGCATTTTGGCTTCCTTGAGCCATTCCGGCCAAGCCAAACTACTATTCCGCATTGCCAGTGCCGAGTCGTATTTGCACAACAGTTCTCTCAGGAGCAGCTGTCTTCAGCAAGAACGAAGGCATGGATGCAATTCGGGGAGCTGGAGCAAGCCAGGGATCAGGTAACCTGCGATTCCGTTGTGCAAAGCCAATTCTTAGCCCAGCAATGGGCTAGGATAGTATGTTAGATCAGTCTTCGCAGCCTTGTAGATCCTAAGATCACCAGCCTTAACGAATGAATCTAACCATGTATGTTTAGGTAGATAGATTAGATATTATTCAGTATCTCAGTTCTTTGATGATGATGTTGTTCCATTCTATGCTCTCCTGTGTATGTGGGAAGGGGGGCAGAGGTGTGTGTATGTTTTCAACGGCTATGCCTTCGAATCATGCAAGAATCGATCTGCATCAAATGTTGTTTTAGAGCATGTCTTAGTAGCATCGTAGCATTTTCTTATGATGGAATGGAGCATATATGTTGCACATTTCAGCCTTTATCTACTATTTTCCTAAAGTTCATCAACATGGATACGTTTCTAAATGAGTAACAAATCAATATCTAAAAGAAGCTGGTGGGAGACTCAACATGGTTCTCTTATAGGCTTCTGGAGCATAGATTGCCATGCAATCTCCACAATCAGCTGTAAAAAGAGAATTGTTCTAAGTTTTTTGACAAGCACCCCAGGTTTGCAAATATGCACTCCTTACACAGGTATTAGAATCATGTCATATATAGCTAGGATGCTTTTGAGAACTGTTGTCGACCACACTTCTGTTAACACATGGCAGCTTAAAGAGAGAGAACCAATGATGCCAAGGTTGTGTTGTCTCTAATAATCTGAACTTCATCACATTCGCATGGTTCTCTTCACATAATTTATGGCAATGTTTGGCAAAGGACAATGAAAGGTATGTGGTTGTATTTTATTTTTTTCTATGATGGTTTCCCTGTTTCTTTTCGCATGAAGCTGCATACATTGTGTTTTAGAAGGTTGTTCCAGATAGCTATATCGGTTTATGGCTCAAGGATTTTGTCGCAGTAAATGAAAAGGCTGAATATACTTACCTGCAATTGAACATAGAATACAATTATAAAGAACAATGGCCTGCAATCGCATAGTATATATCGGGCCTTTTAAAGAAGTTGAACCAATAGACAAACAGAACAAAGATGTGGTGCAGGTCACGTCTTCAAAGCATCATCGCCGGATGCTTAATCTTTCCCATATTGGGCAGAAGGCCAGCTTAGCCCTCATCAATAACTCCTTATGTCTTTTATCAAGAGCAAACAATTTAGGAAGAATTGGAGACATCTAAAATTGCTGAATTTCATGCGAAAGCTTCAGATTTGACAGTTTTGAGCTCTTAAATTCCCATCCCCGTCATTTCTTTCCTTTGCCATGGGTCCGCACTAACCTATATCTTCCTAGCTTGCATATCTAGCAATCTCTCATATCTTGCAGCTCTAAATGATGTATACATTGTTATCTAAGGACCGTGAAACTATTTTGTTTGGCAGATCTCAAGTCTACTGATGCAAATCTAAAAGTGGCATTTCTAGTCACTATGAAAGGGAGCAGATGTTCCTTTAAAACTTAGTGCACATGCATGCTATATATCCACTAGGAACAGTGCGTTGTATAGTAGATTTGCATAGATAAAGTATGTTGAATACATTTAAGAATTTTGTATGTAGCCTTTGATATTCTCAACGAAGAAAAAGAAAAAGGTATGGTATACTTTTAGATCCAGATTGCCTCTATCCATAGAGTTTGTTATTGTTGTTCATTATTTCAAGTGCCTATAGCGGTCAAGCCTGAATAGTAGGTCACATGTTGCATTTCCTATGCATTTTTTGATATCATTGTGCTAGAATATTATGTCTTATTTATTACATTGTTTCATCTGTGCTTTTGTTATTCATTTTTGTTGTTATTTAAAAAATGATATATTTAAGCATTACTGATGAAAGCCTTATCCATGCCCCCATATGTCTGCAGTTTGTCTTTAATTGCTGGTTCTAGAATCAAACTGCCTCAAGGACTATCTACAATGAGCATGATGGAGGCATCAACTATTCTTTGCGGTATTATTGTGGAGGCATGCCCAGAAGAAATTGGAGGCAAGGTTGTGTCAATTGGTTAGTTTAGTGAATATGTTTTCAGTCAATGTTTACAGCAGCAAATGAGGCTCATGGTGTTTTCTTGGCTTTTTACATAGAAAAAATACTATCTACATAAAAATACTATCTATCTATCTATCTATCTATCTATAGAAAAGGAATTAGAAGTAAAAGAAGCGATAAGACGATATGCAGGTGGTGTACAGAAATTGTGATTGTTCAAATTGGTTGTTGGCATATTTTAATATCGGAACTGCCATAGGTATGTGATTGTATTTCTAGGGCACAGTGAGTATACACAGTTATATTTCATCAGAGTTTTAGCTTAGGCTAAAACAAGAAGATTGATGTTAAAAGCACCATCTTATGTTTTTTGGCAATAGAATATTTCACCTTACATCTTTTGGCCCTTATTGTTGTCTAGAATCAAAGATACTATGTCTTCACAAGAGGTATGCGGCTCACAAGATGACTTCTGTAGCACATTTGAATCTAGAACTTCTACAGAACATGCAGAGTAATCTTTGAACATAGCTTCTCAAATCAGTGGTATTCATGACCCAATTTTGTCTCACAAACATTCCAGCTGACAAAAAAGTTTATATAGCATCTTTTAGCATTCTATACAGAAGGCAATAATTTTTTAATATAGTGTTTTCACTGCCTTCATCATCATTAATAACCAAGATATATGTAATTGTAAATTATCTTATTTAAGTCCAACTCAAATAAACAAAATGTGTTGGGCACCAATAGAAGGTAGAGCATGTCTTCCAAAGTAACTATTCTATTCTCTACACAATGTAACCAACATGTCAATTTGGTAACTTCTAGCACTATTTGCACTAATACAATTGCACATAATGTAATAATCATTAAAATCTCATCAGGCCCCTTGCTTGGCGTGATGTAAAAATACTATCTTTATCAGTTCCAATCATCAACAGTTCCAATGTAGAGCATTCCCAATTGCGCAAATAAAATCCTAACTCAAACTCCAAGTGTATAAAAGAATGGAAGCATGTTTTATATCGATATCTACAATGAACATATATCATTATTTTTGTATGTTTATTGATTTTTTTTGTATTATTGGTTGTTAGACACTGATGGGTAGCATATTCTTGGCATTGTGCCAGATCCACGGCTACTAACATTTTGCCAAAAAAAATCACATAACATTTCCTATGGCCTCGATTGGAAATTTTCACAGAACCATGGTCGCCACTGCCTTCACCAGAGAAGTCGTAGATGATGCCCTGTAGGCTAACAGATCATAATGTTGAAGCGGCATGAGAAGTGTAAACCATAACCACGGTAATCATAACCCCGTCCAGATCCAAAATTTCAATCTGAGTTTCAATCGATTCGCCTCCATCCTCTGCTTGGCATGAGCTTCCCTCTGCATTCTCCGTCTGTGCATCTGCCCATATCTACAGCAGGAGCTTGGCATAACCCATACCTGCTTGCTCCATTCCGGCAAGACCGCTTACCAGCCTGCTCCATCCCGCGGTCCACCGGTCGCTCCAAGCCTGGACTCTAGGAATCGACATCGGCATGCAATCATGAACTGTCCCTTCGCAAAACAGGCCGAACTCCACACCCATCTCCTTCTAAATTCGCACCATGCAAACACAAATCGAAATAAGCAGACACTATAATCTTCGGGCCACTACCTTCGGCCACCAGCAAGCAGCTCAATTTGTTGCAAACATACCCTTCACATACGATTTCCAATACAATACAAAGATGAAATCTAGGCCAATCATCCCAGAAATACCGCCCGTAGATACCAAACAAAAATATTACAAGCTTATTGGTCTCCTATAAGCCTATTCAATTGATTTTATAAACAATACACAAAGATAGTGCGAATATGTGAAGGGTGTCTTGCTCACATGAAAGATACAAAACATTAAAGAAACATCTAATAAGCACGTATACTTGCACATTGTTCATTGTTTTCAGCCATTTGACATCCTATGTGATTATAGTAGGCTAGAATGATAGAAATGCTCTTCGTTGTGCAAATGTGAGTCCAAAATAGATATATCTAGGCAAATGTAGTTATGTGTAATTAGTGGAACGTGAACAAAATTGAAAAAGGATGTGACAGCACTTGCAACTTTACGATGGTTTGGTCAAATGTATGAACATTATTGCATTTAACATGTCAAAACCATTGTAAGAGACATATATTCTTTTCTATTCCATACTTTGCAATGCATATCGGCATAATTTAGTATGCATCGGCATCGCGGGGCACACATTTCTAGTAAAAACAAAAAAAGAGAGATGTGCAACGTCCATATGAGATATTAGAAGTTTTTCGTACATGTTCTGTACCAACATATTGCATATGAATTAACCTCCTGTTGATTACGTCTCTAATGAAATGCATCTCAAGCTCAACATGCTTTGTCCTTTCATGTAATATGGGTTTTTTTATCATGGCAATGCAACTCATACTATCAATGCAATTTAGCTGAGCCATTCGTTATCATACTTAATTCTGAAAGTAGTCTTATGCTCCAAATAATTTTCTTTGCTACAATTGTGGTAGCATCATAATCATTGGGTTGATGATATAGCTATAGCTTGTTATTTTTTGCACTTCTAAGATATTGGTTCTCCTCCAAGCAAAATACAAAGCCAGTGGTGGATTTTCTCTCATTCCAAGTCACCACCCCAGTCAGCATCACAAAGGGCATTTAGATCCATATTCTCTGAATTGAATACAATTCCATGATCTTGAGTACCTTTCAAGTATCTCAGTATCTTTTTGGCTGTCAACCAATGACCTTTGCCTGGATTGACCATGTACCTATTAAGAGCATTAACTGAGTAGGCTAAACTGGTCTTGTACAGTTGGCAAGATACAATAAACATTCTATTAACTCTCTATAAGGTACTGAACTCATTTCTTAGTATTCTTTGGAGATAACGTGGCAGATATTTTGTTGTCAGTTAACATTGGAGTTCTAATTAGCTTGCACTCAGTCATATTACACCTTTCGAAAATGCTTTCTATATTTAGTCTTTGAGATAGAGAAAACTTTATTGTCATTGTCCCTTATATACTTCGATGCCACCCTAGATTGGTCATCTTAATCCTTTCCTTGGGTATGGACTTGCATTTGCTTAGGATATCATCATTACTTACTACCATAATATTGTCATCAACATACAATGCTATAACATCACAAATGAACAACACCAATTCACATACTCACAATCGGAAATAATCTCAATGTGAGTTTTTTAATTTGTCAGCAAGTTTATATTTTGTCATCCTAAGTGATCAACAACCTATTTCTTCAAAATATGTGAAATAAAAGTCGCACTGCTATATACTGGTCTATATTGCTTCTAAGCATCCCATTCAACTGATATTAATACCCAATTGACCGTATTCTATGCTGTAGATTCTCATGTTAAAGCACATCTATGCTTAGAAATCATAGTTGTGTAAACAATTTGAGAGACTACTTCTCAACCATACCTTAAATTTAGATTTTGCTTAAACCTACAGAATGATAAAATTGTGATCCTCAATTATTGAGCCAAAGTCTGGCAAATTAAAGATGGCTCATAACTTCTAAAATCATTAACATTAAATGCTAGCATAAAATAAAAGGTTATGGAATCCATTTAACGATAAATAAATTAAAGGACAATGAAAAGAAATAGTACAATGTCGCTATTTAAACAAATAAAACTAATAGAATTTTATTGAACTGGCAATTTCAACATTCATATCTATTTGAAAGGGACCATTTGTTTCTATCTATTAAGATGTTACACAGTGTAATTATTGTGCTTAATGCCACATCTATAGAATTATTATACTTTTGAATGACCGTATCCTATGCTAAACATTCTCCTATTAAAACACGTCTATCTTTACAAGCATAACTCGGCGAAGTCTTTTGATCAATTTGAGATGGTGCATCTCGACCACACATTGAATTTGGATTTTGCTTAAACTAGCAAGATGTTGTGCTTTATTGCTACTTACAAAATTCTGACAAACAATCTCATGCCATCCACTTTAAAAACTGGGTTTTTTCAACTTTACTCGAAAAATCTAAATCGGGGGGTGTCCTCAACATTCTTTATAGCTCAAAAAAGGAACCATACTAATGTCTTTGAATTTAATAGTTAACTAATACTTGAAGATAGGATGTGGATGTTGCCCCTATTTACCCATTTCATGTACGAGTACATAAACTCAGAAGGATTTTAAAGCAGTCTATGTCTAGCAAACATAAGTCAAATAATTTGTTTGATGAATTCAAAAACCTACCTCTCAACATGTTTATTGCGCAAGGCAACAAAGTGTAGTGTTATTGATTTTAATAGGTAACTAAGATATCTAAAGAAGGGGCGATGTACCTACTTCTATCCTTTTTGTTTGTAACTACATAAACTCCTAATAAGGATAAACTACTTAGAAGGATTTCTTTTACTCATCCATTTGTGTACCGTTAGGTCGTTTGTTCGACAATTGTGGATCGCCATTTTGGAACTAGGCTAAATGAGCTTTGCATGAATATTTACTATTTACTTCTCAGATTTCCACGTGGCAAACTATAAGAAAAGCTTAAAAACAAAGGCGCGAACAGAGAGGGATGACGTTTCAAAGTCGCGTTGTTTTTCTGGTCGCAGAGCTGTGGAGGCAGAGTTTTTTTTTATATGCTGGAAAAGGGACTTAGACAGCGTCAAGGGGCAAAGGAAAAGAGTTTGTCATTAGATGAAGGTATTTTGCTGCTAAGTAGTGTCTTATTCTATTGTTTGTTGATTCCGGAGATGTTGCAAATTTTGCATTGAATCTGGCATTAGATTCGTGTGCATGATTAGATGAAAGTGCGTCATGTATTTGTGAGCTTAGCCAGTCATGTCAATGGTCATTCATCAATTCTTTTGACATGCCAGCTGTTTACAAAAGTAATCATCTGCATTTTTTTAAAATCCTGGCATACTGCCCTTGCACTCTTCGTACTTTTATGAAGGAAAAGTATACAGGTCTTCTGAAGCTGAATTATTTGTCAACCTATGACATACACATGAAGAGGTTTTCTTCATTCAATATAAAAGAAAATTGCCTTAATTGTAGAAAATAGAGCCCTTTGTTTGCTTCTATCAATGAGAATAGAATCCATGGAATGTTCTCAGAATTCAACCAAAACCTTTGATAATATCAATCGTTCGGTAATGTTATTGCAATGGGTAGCAAAGCATTTGTTCCTCGTCCTCCTTATGTTAATCATTGTATTTGAGCTTTTTGTTCTTCAATCAAAGCATTATTTAGATGTAGAATATGTCCTCACGTCTGCAGTTGAGACATGGCTGATAACGGATGGCTGGATTAACCCTAGAAATACGATAGTTTCTCCTCATGAGTGAAGTCAGCCAAAGTGACGAAATGCAGATATCTGGTCAATGATCTAATTTTTATAGTATCCTAGAATTTCTGCGCCTACTTATTCCTGTCTTCAAATTAATAGATTACTGAATATTAATACATAGGTTACTGAATTTTAATACGCATGTATTAAATTGAAGGCTCGTCTCTTCTCTGTACGTGATTCAAGTATAAAGACTTTTAAAGCCAACTAAATGTTCCATATATTTGCAGGGTGGGAGCTACAAGATTTTCTCATAACATGGACATTCTAAGAAGTCTGTTTACTGGGACTTGATCAATGAAATGGTTATATGTAAGAAAGTTTTAGAGATTGTGACGAATTCTGGCTGCTTGTAATAATTGTGGAGCAGTGATGGCAGCTCCTAATAATCCCAATGAATATGCAGTTGTTTCATCAACACAATTTGACATGCCCACAATCCCAGCAACTATTCTTTACAGCAAGGCAAGCAAGAACATTCTTTGTCTTGAAGCTGGCAAAGAATTTGTGGACATGGTGGTTGGCTTTCTCACCTTGCCTATGGGATGCATTGTGAAGCTTCTTCAGGGAATGGAACCTCAAAAAACAGAGGGTGCTCCTGTTATAGGACATAAACAAGAAGTAAAGCCATTGAGTAGCATAATGAACTTGTTTGAAAGTGCAGAGAAGTTGGAGGATTCTAGAATGTGCAGTGCCAAGAGTCTGTTGGTTGATCCAAGGCCAACACAAACATATGGTGGCAAATTAATCACAATTCAAGGAACTGAGGGTGCCACTCCTTTCTTTTGTTGTGGAGCGCCTCAAACTTGTGAATTGCTCACCAAAAGAACAGACCTCAAGTGTCCTAAACATAAACGCAACATGCAGACTCTTTGTAAGGTTATTGAGACTGATCAGTTGCCTGAAGTTCCTTCTGCAACTAAGAAAGGCAAAAAGTCAATCTTCGTTGTGTCTGCACAGCATCCTGGTTATGTGAAGGGAGACCAGACATACATGATCACAAATTCTTTAGAAGTTTTTCCTAGTTCCACAATAAAAACCATTATGCGCCTCACGTCTTCCAAGTCTGAGAAGATGAGCGACCTTGAGACACTGGACATCCCTGTGCATAGTGAAGAGGTAGAAATATGTCCACCTCTTGATCTTGAAAAATTTATTAATTTAATTATCTGGACGTGATCGCCGTGTTACAGATACTTCAGCTTCTCAAGTATTCAATTGTTTCTAACAACGTGCTAAATGATGTATTTGGGAAGCATTGCAAGAAAGGTGCGTGTTTTTCTCCTTTGTTTATCAATGCAAGGGTTAATGTACTATGTTATTTTATGGTGTTCCTAATTGATGCAATTTGATAATATACAGGCCTTGCAACCACTGCAACCACTGTCTCAGCAGCAATAGCTTGAGGATCATTCTATCTTGTGTAGTATTCTCACATTTTTGTAGCTTTGGAGGGAGCTTAACGAAGCTATATGTGTCAAAATACCGCGCTCAAAATGCGTCTCAAGCATTCCTTCACTCCCTAGATAATGCAGACATGAACATAATGTATTGTTACATTCATCGTCAAAAAGCATGTCTTTGAACCTTAACATTACTACAAAATCTTGTGGTTATTGAACCCTTTGCTTTGCCAAACAAACAAATTGGAGCATAAACATTGCAGCATAAATGGCAGAGCATGGATGTGGTCAACATGGAAATTCAATGGTTGCACAGAAAACAAAAATAACATTCAGTTGTCAAATGATCTGAACTGATGCATCCTTGTGTGCTCTTGCATTGACACTTGTTCTGCCTTGATTAACTACAATCTTGTAGAGATAGAAGTGACACTTTATGTTTCTAATATTTTTCTTAACCCTTGATCTTGGTTGGCAAGTAATAGTCTCTACTCATGGGAACTGCTACTAGATTTAACGGCACCTCTCTCTCAAATCTCAACTTCACCTGTTTTTTTTGAGAGCAATTAATCTATAGTTCCATCCGCGGCAGTGGTAGTAATGTTCAAGATCATGCTCTGAGGGAAATCTGCTGCAAGATTGGCCTGTCACCTAATCCGGATTTTAAGGGTCCCTTGTCGGGTAACCGGTTTAAGTTAACCAAGTGTGTGCTGAAGTTAAGTGGGAATGTTTTTTTATTTTAGAGGAAGCGTTTTAGTAATTGCAGAAGGCAGATGCCAGTTATGACGTGCCTCTGTAAAAGGGGTTCAAGGCTTAATTGACACTTTTCTGAACTCTAAATAAATACCTAGAGGTGCTTTTAGGTGCAGATATTTCAACAAGCAATGAAGCCGTGCCAGAGAAAGTTCTCCATTGGTGGTCAGAACCATATATCAAGCTCATAGACCCATTTCAAATCCGGATCTTGAATCTGTCATGTTAGACAACTCTTTCAAGGATCTGCAAACAAAATAACAAAAGATAATTATAAACATATGCAAATTATGAATAGTCACCTATCCCGAAACTTTCTTAACCACAAATAGGCAACCAGCTTAAGACCCAGACAGTACAGAGTGTTCCATAGATCTTTGGCACCATTTTTACGCGAGCTCTGTTTCAAGGAAATAGGGAATAAACAAAGATAGGTGGAGCTCTTCTGTATGAGCAAGTCTTTATAGAAGGCCCAAATTATGGCTAAAAAACCTTGAGCTGATCATGAACCTAGCGAAGAAGAATACTATTGCGAAAGCATGTCTGAAAGGGAAAGAAATAAAGAAATGCATAACAATGATTCTTTCAAGTTATATACTGAATACTCAATGCACAGAATCAGAATATCCACTATTTTTTATGAGTTTGAATTCAACTTAACATGACTGTTATGGAAAAGCACCCGTGTCAAATTCATATGAATAGGGGAAGTCAATGATAGAGCATTGGAAGAAGACAAAAGCACGAGCGCCAAAGGAAGTCAAGTCAAGCACTAAAAGAGGGTCAAGAAACGCAATAGTCACATGCAGCCAAGCCATGCATTATCCACATGTGCAAAATAAGAAGGCGCATCCCAATTTCCTCTCATGCACATAAGAGAGAATGGATCGGCCTTATTCTATTTACAGCAGTAGTGCAGCTCCGCCCTTTTGAAGTGTCGGAATCATGGGTAATCTGGCATCCAGCAATAGCCGTTCTAGAATAAGTCCTTACTCTCCTCCCAATCGCTACCTAAGAGATTCTTCCTCTTTTAAATCTGCACCAAAAAATCGAGCTTCATCTGCAGCAAAAAATCGAGCTTCAGCAGCGCCAAAGCGTCGGCCTCTTGAGGAACCCAACAGGGATTTGGATGTAGAATGTATTCGATCTTCTATAGAGATCATTTCGCCCAATGGTGCTGGACGTTCAAAAGTAAAGCTGTGCATATCTCCCTCGGATTTTGCTGCAATGCAATGCTCGGAAGAGTCTAGCCAAGTGTATTTGAAGAAACTGATAAGATCATTGCTGAAGCAGAGCCCCATGGAATTTGATGGGGCCAAAAAGTGTCGGAAATCTATTTTGCAGAGCATACCCGAAGAGCAGTGTTTGGTTTGTTGATAATTTTCTGCACATAGCTTCACACTCTTATCTTATGTCCATACACGTAATTGTTTGAAAATACTGATTGTCTGGTTCTTACTTTCAATTGTATTTGCCAACCCATGTTGGCTGATAAGGTGTCAAGTGCATTTCTACCCTCATCAATATACCAGTGAGAGAAGACCTCTCCTGAAAAATGTTTACTTGCAATTCTGGTTTCCAAAAAATGGTTTCTATTAAAGTTAATTAATGGGTTCAATAATTGACAAAGTGCATTCCATATGCAATATAGAAACAGGGTCGATTTTTTTTGTCTATGGCGCATTTACGTGCTGACACGTGGCAAGCCCTACGGCAGTTGGGTACCCTGATTCCGGGTGACAAGTTCAAGCGGTCATCTTCGTCGTGTTTTCAACTGGTTCTTTCTTAGCAACATCCCATATTTCAGATCCACGCTCTTCTCGCCTTTGATCCAATCCATTTCACCCCTTAAATCCATCAAATCCTGCTCCATCTCTTCTTCCGATCCAGATCCATCCAAAATTTGGCCGAAATGGTGTCTCCGGCCCAAAAATCCCTCTGCTCCGAAATAAGGGTTCTTCTTGCCGGATCTGGTTAGGGTTCTTCCCTTTTGTCTCATTAAATCCTGCGCTGTTTGATCTTCCCCTTCTTGCTGGAGCAGAGTGACAGAGCATGGCTTTGGTCGGAGCTATCTCCATCTGGGCCCCTTTCCCATTGCCGGATTTGACCATATAAGAGATTCAGTAAGCTTAATTTTGTTACAGAGCCCTCACTTTCAAGAAGCCCTAATCTTTGCCCGCAGCTTCTATTTCAGACATAAGCTTACATGCATGAAAGATCTTACCGACAAAGCTTACCTGCGGAAGAAACTTACAAAAAATACAAGAAACTATTTGCATGCAAGAAGTTTGAAGCAAAACTCGCCAGAACTGCGAGGAATATAAAGTTTAAAGCATCAAGCAGCACTCGAGTTAAAGGAAACAACAAAAACTGGCCGAAACTGCCAGCGCCTTCATTCAGCTTCAAGAAAAACTCGCCAAGAAGAACTCGAGTTAAAGGAAACAAGAAAAATTGGCCGGAACTGTAAGCGCCTTCATTCGGCATCAAGAAAAACTCGCCCAGAGCCTTCATTCGAGTTGAAGCATCCGCCTCGCCGAAACTATCTGCGCCTCTGCAAATCCATTGCTCGCAACAGGGGAAATGGGGAGAAAAAACAAGATGCTAACGCATCAATGGGTTGCCCGTTGGAAGACCCATTGATGCATTCACAACTAGGCATCATTATAATCATGATATCTATGTCCATTAAGAAATGTTGTGTTCACATTCTCAAAATGCTTCTAAACAGACTAAATTGCCGCTTCACAAGCCCTACAAAATCCCCATCCACAAAAATAGTGGCAAGGGCAACCCACAGTGCGTTAGCACCTTATTTGAAGAGAGAATATTCGAGAGATTATGCAAGCAAAATGCATTTTGCCTTCTTAAGGCGCGTGTGCTACTCTATGGTGGCCTAATTATGTTTAGCAAGATAAGCAAATTGAATTAACTAGGAGAACGAACCGTAATTGAGATGTGTTGACATACTATGAACAACTGAACCTGACTTTAGGTTATAGTTGGGGGGCAGCCCAAAGCTATTGAGCCATGTCTTGGATTGGTGGAAGGTCTTGGCACGCACGTATCTTCATCACATTGCTGATAACCTGTTTGCCCTGACCCATATGTTGACCATTGTGGCATGTGTTTCTTTGTCGGCCCTCCCGGATTCTGCAGGTCAGGGGAAAGCAAGAATGGCTTCCCCCATTCCGTTCTACATCACAAGATGTTTTGAGATGGATTAAGAGGGCCGCCTAGATTATTATGTGGTGGAACAAGATGCAAAAGCATAACTAAGTGTTCCTCGGGAGGCTTTTAGAAGAATTGTGCAACTTGAATGTCAAGGAACAAATCCATTACTAAGCAAGCACTGTGTTGTTTAAATATTGGACATCAATAGTGGCTCTAACTGCACATGCATAGGTTTGTACCAAAGAAATGTTTGTGGGGGCGATAAACTTCTTGTAAATATAAGTTCTTTCAACACTTTGTTGTGAGACAATGTATATTTTGTTGTGGATTTGACTCTGAACACTATGACAGAAGGTGATCTGAGATCTTTGAAAGGAGCCAAAATGCAACAATGGCCTTCAACATAACACCAAGCAAGGACCTAGAGAGTTGCTATGGTTTTGGGGAAACAAGCATAAATTATTACAAAGACATTATTAAACTGGTCATCTCACACAACACATTTTTGGGTTCTTGCACTAGAAGACCTAATGTTCAAAATTCTAGTGATGTCACAATGGATCGACTGCAAGATTCAATGGCTTTTAAACCGTATTCTTACTCTATAAACTTCATCTATTAACTCTGTCGTAAGGAACTTGAGCTGAACTGGAGTTTTTATCCCACACTTAAGTCGTACCATATGCTTCCCCTTTGTATAAGGGGGATTTCCTATTCCACATTCCCAAGTTTTGTATATCTAATTTTCTGCGTGCAAGAGAAAACTTCGACAGTTTCTCCCCAAAAGTAAACAGACAAAAAGCATAGAACATAGGAAGAAAGATTTTTTAAATCCATATTATCACATTGCTAAAAAACATAAACTTGCAGAAGCTAGGAAATCAAGTATTGATTGCAAAAAAAAAGGAATGACAAAGATTTGGCTGTATTTCAAGACATGGCATAAGGTTGTCATCGATCAATGGAGTTCAATGGGGTAGATGAAAAGTCATTTATATACATTGTTATGTAACAGGCTAATTCCAGCTTAGTAATTCTAAACTATGGTAAATATCTCTTACTTTATGTCTGCAGAACAACAAATATGTTCATAGCACATTGAGCAAGTACCAACCACTCATGTACATATAAACATTTTGGCAAAACGAATTACCAAATGCATACTAAACCTTAAGTGCTATTATTACCATAAATCCTCGAGGGATCGTGATTAGCAACAATCCATGGATGGGTAAGCGTTCTTTTAAAGGAAGCCGTTGCAAAAGAATCTTTCACTAGCAATTTGAAACAGAAATATAGGAATCCATGAGATGTGCAAGATGAAAAGGGAAGACGTGAAAATGGTAAGATGTGTAATAAAGCTTTACTACACCGGCAAATGAGATCTTTGGCAGCAGAGGATATCACCGGCTTTGAGGAAACTTCAGTCCACCCGGACAATTACGCACATATCAAGTTAGAAATGAAAAGTGGAACAAACAAGCACATAAGACCGATGAAAGAAAGATATACCGATATGTGTCGAGTGTTTTTGTGCCTCAAATGGAGGAGAACCAAAAGGAATTCATAACACATTATACCCAAGCTCCAAATATCTACACCAAAGCATCATGTTCCTTGCTTTCCCTTTGTAATAATGTGGAAATCATGTAGGCTTTTTTTTGCGAACATTTGGATGGTAGGTAATCAAGTGTTCCACACATTGTTCGCCTCTGTTGAAAGTGTGAATGCAGACCACCCAAAATCTGCTATCTTAAGTTCCCCCTGCTACAAATAGGAAATGGTGAGCCTCGAAAAACACATTACAATAGAGGGATAAACAAGCTTACCTTTATTCCAATAAGCAAATTCTCGGGTTTAATATCCCGATGAATAACATGTTTCTCGTGACAATACTGGCCGGTGCGTGCCGGAGAAGCAATGTAATTGAACGCATAACACGGGTTAAGCATTAGAATAATGTTACTGATATACAATACAATAAAATTACTCATGTCTTACGATTTGCAAAAGACACTTCTCACTAAAAACTTTGCATACAGCCTAAGGATGTTGGGGTGCCTTAAATGGCTCTGTATTTCAATTTCTCTTTGAATTATTAGTTTCAAGGCCATTTCGTTGACCCTAATTTCAAAAAATTAGAATTTCAATGCAGAATCCACTTAATCAGAACCGTGAGCTCTAAACCAGTAGAGCAATCACTTATTTAGGGCTCCATTATTCTTTGTAACAAGCACCTATTGAACAAGCAAGTAGAATGTACCTGTGACGTTCCACATACTTATACGCCTATTTAAGTATAAATACATGACACGTCACTATGAATAATTAATGGCACATTAATTATTCATAAGCTAAGGTTAGCTATGTTAATAATTCATTATTAAAGTGGAAACCTAACCTAAAACCCTAATTCGAATTTAGGGCTTAACCTAATATTAAAAAGGGCTAAAATACCAAATTAGCTAATATTAACCAATCTGGAGCTGCCACCTGGCCCAAATCGATTGGGCAAGGGAGAGTTACTAACTTGGGACCCAAATTGGGGTTTTGTACCCCCATTTGCCCCAATTCGATTTGGGGCAATTGGAGATGGAGGAGGAGATGCTGGCCAACCCTGAGATGCTGTTCGACCCTGTTCCAGCCAGAAGGACGGCGACCCAGAGGGATAGTGGAGCTAGCTATGGTTCCGGTTAGTACATAGTTAGCTTAGTTGTGATTCTAGTAGGTTAGTGCCTCTGTCAGGCTTCTTTGCTTATCTCTGATGATTATTAACCCTTGTTTGATAGTTAGAACTGTTCTCAACTATTGAATATGCTCTGTGATGGATGGATGGATGTATCTTTGGTAGTATCGCTATTAGTCTTCCAGAAAGCAGGGATTAAGGGGGGTAGAGACCTCTGTGGCCCATGTTATTAGTATGCTCCTAGTATCTTCCATAGTACCCGTTAATTGCGGCCTGTGCACAAGAGCCCACCGGGTCATAGATGCTATGGTACTGGCTTAGCACCAGACAAGGAACACAGTGGTGAAGTGGAGGTGGGGTCTTGCACGAACATAAAAGGCTCCTGGGACTCCTATAGCGAGCTAGACCTGATAGCCGGTCACGTAGAGGGCCGGGTATGGGTCTGACACTCCCTGGGTGGGAAGGTGTGACCCGTATGGGGCACCTTGCACTTTGAGTAGATTTAGGGCGAGTAAGTCGGGTACGGATGCGGGGGTCGCTGATGCGGCACGTATTCTCTAGCTCGCCCATGGAGCCACTGTGATTCTGGAAGGGGACGCTTCCCTGACCTGCCTCATCGGACCGGGACTTCATGAACCCTGGAGTAGGCTCAGCAGGGTGATGCCTCGAGCCTGCGTCTCCGGAAGGCTATAGCGACGCCATAGCGTGAATTGACCCATCTGCAAAGTGTGCACAGGAGGGGCGGATGGAGTGGACAACCCTAGCCGATGTTCTATGCCAGCCAACGCCAGGTTATACCTCTGTCTGCTGATCTCTTGAGGCCGAGCCGTCAGTCCATCCTCATCGGAGTCTGAACCGGGGTAGAACCTGGGGTTTGGGGTGTTTTCTTAGGTTTAGATGCATATTCTTTGTCGTTGGTACTTGGATGGATGTGCCACCCTTCGTGGTGGTTATTTATATATGATTTATGATGTGTGCTAACATGTATTCACGCTTCCGCGACGTAGGAGCCCCATTGAAGGCGTGGGCCGAATGACCCCTTCGTGTCCTTCTTTCGGGCATCATATTATAGATGGCCCGAAATAGACGGAGGGCCCTGCTCATGGCGAGTTGGTCGCCATGGGAGGGGAAAGTCCCCGTATGTATACGTCCGAGGGTCGTATATGTTCAGGGAGCGTCACAGTGGTATCAGAGCCATGATTTTGGTGGACCAGATCATAGCACTGGCCATGTCTAACTCGTTAGACCGTTTAGAAGTAGAAGACCTCCAATGTAGAAAAAGTACACCAAATCCATAAGTAGGATGAGTTTTGGCCTAAGTATGTGAGGATTGAGCTAGGTAAGTAGAAAAATTCAAAATTTTTAGGTGAAGTTATGTTGGGTTTTCGGCAGAATGCAGTCCCTTTCTTTCGGAGGCCATAACTTTCTCTAGGAAACTCGGATTGCGGCGATTTTTGTTCCATTGCGTCCGGAACATCCTAATTGGCTTAGAACACCTTTTGGCCGACGCAAAATGGGGAAAACCAGAGAGAAAATCCAAAATAGGCGCACTTGGGTAAAAACGGTTTTCTTTTTCGATTCTAAACTCAAAAATCCCCAAGTCCGCCGGTTTTGACCAAGCGTTGACTTTAAAAAAAAAAAAATTCCTTTTCCGCCCACGTTTTGAACCCGTGACCTCCCACCTCCAACCAAACACTCTTTCCATTTTGCCAACTCTCTTTATGTGAGATATATATGTTTTATCCCTTTGTTATACATATTTAATGTTCTGTTTTATCCAGTTAGCAGTTCTTTTAAGCAAAAGGTACATCATGGGATTGAACCCCTGACCTTCTACACCCAAGCCAACACCTTTACCAATGAGCCAACTTCTTTCTTGAAGGGACATAACCCTTTTTCCTCATATTTATAGTGCATCTATTCCATATTTAAATTAGAGGCTTGCCTTTGGTAAACCCATGTTGTGGAGGCAACAACTCCGCCGGAGCAAGCTCTCTTGCCATACCCGCTGGAGCAATCTCTCTCGCCATAGCCGCCCGAGTGAGCAGTCTTGCCATAGCCATGGGCGTCGACCTCTCTCTACCATAGTCGACCGGATAACTGTTAACCATATATAAAGCTAGTATCCCCTAGGATTAAACCGACCAAATGAAACGACGTAATCTAGCAAGTCCGGCCAACTTGTTATGATAACATCAACTCACTTGGTGGGACTAATTCTGGAATTTAACTAATAATGACAGGGCAACTCTCTAGAATAGCAGCATGCGTTATATCCTTGGATATTCTTTAAGCGACGATGATAAATGTCCAGATATCGGATCGTCGCTCCTCGACTTATAACTTTAATTATTTTTTTTCCCTTTGGTAGATGCCCTGATAACACAATTTCTTCGGGCCTTGCCATGATCCAATCTATATTACATTCATATGCTTTATATTAGACCTTATTTGACATTATATATTAAGGGCTAAGAAATTAACGTTGTCTCTCTCTAGTGTCTAAACCTTGACTCGTTCTCATTCCCCCGGGAAAGGATCTCTTTTCGCCCAACCAACTAGGGACTGCCATGCAGCACCCCTCTCAAACCATGGGTAGCTTTAATCCTACCACCCTTCACTACTTCCTCTCAATGGTCGTGTTCTTTTTATGGACCATTTCCCCCAGATCATAACACATACTCTGTAATATGTAGTGAGTCCTTGTGTTAGAACCCCCACACCAATGTCAGCACTTTATTAATCTCGGGTACAACCCTTGGTATCATTTTGTGCCAAACTTCACCGCCTATATGGCTATGAGTAGTTATCTGCGCCACACGCCTGTCAAATTGACAGCAGTCTACCCTCTTTTGGACTTGTTCTCCCGTACATTCCAATGGCCTCCAACCATTGTTGATTAGTCACCTCCTTCTACGCTATCTAGATCGCGTTGGGGCGAAGTCTTTCCAACTATTATTTTAAGGCCTAAACGTCTTTAAGTTCCGCAAATGAACTTACGTATTCCAAGGGATTATGTGAATATTCCAAACGACAGTACCACCCCAAAGTCCTCTCAAGATAGGCCTCCTCTATTAAGAGATCTTGTGTTCAAGTCTCTGGGGGTCCGTTATATGTCCTCATGGACGCTGCCAATGTCGCATGACGTATAGATATTATCTAACTATCTATTTATCTATTAAAAAGGTTCTTGGTGAATTCAATTCACCTTGTTGTCCTAGGACGCGGAAGTCTTCCCTAAGCCATGCACCAAATCTTAAAAGAGTTTTTCAGGTCTTGTTGCATTTCAAGCCGGAAATCTATCTTCGCATGTTAGCAAAGACCATCCTTCATGTTAGGTAATAACCTTTCTATCCAGATTGCTAAATATCATTCATCAGGGTCCTTTATTCCTTCTCTTCTTCAATATGTTTTCTAAGTCTATGATCGATTTTCAGTATTCCAACCCTTACGCCTGCTATAGTGTACACATTTCACCCTTTGGCTGTGACCTTTATTCAGTAGAGGCACCAATCCAGTTACTCCTTTACGTATTCGTTAACCGTCTTGTGGCTTCTAAGCCGCTATTATATGCTCCTTATGTTGTCAACCCACCTATCATTGGGGGTTATGATTCAACATTGTCCTACATCCTGGAAATGTTAGTCGTTACATTTCTCTGTCATGATTCTATCACATTGTTGTGGCATTCCAAATAACCTGGCATCCTCATTTAAGCCATAGTCATGGCCTAAGAGCGGGTGAGCATTCATAAGTTATCTGGAGTCATCAAGGTGCTTGCCTTGTATTTAGTGAGCCTTTCTATAATTACCTACGTTTAATATAACCCGGGCTTGTATCAATATTCGAGTCTTGTCTTGTATATGTTAACTTGCACCCCCATGTAACCCATGGCGTCACCTCTGCTTGATCCAGGTATGGATCATGTGCGAAAGCTAGTCTTAGGTGTCTATACAAGACACATTCGAACAGTTAGCGGGTAACTGCTATTCGCTACTTATCCTGGAATTGTACTGTTGTACTACTCAACCCCACTACCTTAAGCTTTATTCTATTGGCCGTTGACATTTATTGCAAGTGCCAGCTACCACATCATACCCTAGCATGCAACGGATTGACGGTCCTTTCCACATTTCGAACGTATCTCCAGACCCTTCATCAGTAACTCTAGGATACTTTGCCTATGTACCTTTATGATGTGGCTTTGCCACCTATTTCCCAAATGGACAGGGGCCGACTTTATGTTGGACTTGTATATGCTGCCTATAATTTGATAGGGTCTCCAGTTATTTCAACCATTCCTTTAGTGCCTGATGGTACTTTAACCCCGTACATAACCTATGATTTCCCCCACGGGATTATGCCATAATTTCGAATGCTATTACCTCACATGCAGAGTTTTTCTAAAGGCTTCTTTCACTAAGGACCCTTTGTGTCCTCCATAGTACCCATGCTTACTTACAATTAACCTATTTTTTTTTCTTAGGTTATTATGTGGACTTCAGCTTTTGATCAGCTTCCAATGCTGCCGTCTTTGGCTCCCTCATAATGAAGTCGAAGCACTAAAACCTCCTGGTCTTCTAATAGGGAAACCCAATGTTTCAATCTTTGTTAGTAACCGCCATATGGTTATCCAATTCCTTACCCTCTTAAGCATTTCAAACTCATAATCTCTAAGGGTCTATGTCTCCACCTTCTACTTCAGCATCTAGAATTGTTCCCCTTGAGTAGGGTAACTCTTAGGATATATGGACTATTGGTCTATATAATCTCACCCCTTCTAATCTATATACCTCGTCTTGATTTTTATCGGGACTTGGAATTCCTATGTATTGTCTCTTCTCGGTTACCCCTAAAGGTATAATCCAAAAAGTCATTGTACTCCTTCTTTTCTTTCATTAGGGAGACGCGCCAAAATCAAATAGATGCTCTCAGCTTATAACGCTGAAGTAATTCATTGTTATCTCGAACCTTTCAATAGATAAGCTTTTATTATCGGTTATTCCAACACTGTTCCGACCATCCTCGGGATGTTTTTGAATGTAACATCATCGTATATGCTAGACTTACTCTAGTTATTTTCACTGCTTTAAACTCTTTCCATATCCCTTAGTACGATGTATCTAAGACAGTCAACTCCAACCATTGGGATAGCTTGAATGCTTATCTCTGGTGGATCATACCTTAACCCAATATCTTCGTATATAAGCATATCACTATGCTCCTTCTTTGAACATTGTCAAGTAATATTTCACCAGCCTTGTACAAATATTCTACCATCTTCCAATATGACATACATCTGCATGTCACAATCGACATCCTTGATGTCCTCACTAGTGTAGTATGTAATACTACTAAATCCTTCAAACATCCGAAACCACTACGTTGTTATTATGCGATATAGTAACGTGTGCACCAACCCTATGTCTAGACTCATATGTAATTTGTTGACATAGCCACCTAGCTATGTTCATACTTCCCGCAATTGTATTTCCTCAACTCGTTTAGCTTCTACTATATATGCTGTGGTTTTCACACCACACCTTCTAGACTCTCTAGCCTTAGTTTGCCTTCGTCCTCAAGCTCTAGTCATAAATTCCACAGGGGCACATGCCACCCTAAGTTCCTAGTGGACATACTTAATGTCTAGTATAGCAATTCGTATCTTCATTACTTCCGTATTCATATATGTGAACTAAAAGTTCTATTACACATCCTATCTTTTTCTAGTTATGGTTCTTCCATCAAATGGTCCTAGTACGCGTATACCAACGCGGAGTTACTCCTCGGGACACACATGATACCAAGTCCAGAGCACATCCTCCTTGGTGAGATGTTCATTGGGCGCCTACCTTGTTCATACTCCAGACTTTCGTACATTTAACGTGTCATTCCAAACTCTCTATATTTGAAACGTTGTTTGCAACAACTTTCAAGCACCTCTTGTCTCCCACTTGTCATGTGGGTATATTACTTGCCGTGTGATGTGCAAACTACGTTCCACACTATTGTCCTGTCTGTTATTCGGCATCTCCATGCTCCCAGCAAACATAAGATGTGTCCATTTCCTTAGTGACTATGTCATCATCTTAGTCATGCACCCGCTTGCATTGTTATTGTACACCTCAGGAACACCAATCTCCTTACGAAACGCAACGTATGCGTAATTTTATAATCCGTAGCAACGTATGCATAATTTTATTCTCTACCTTTCCGCGAATCATACCTCCATTCAAGTGGCAATAGCTACAAAATCTTGGCTCGACCTTCTATGCCTACACCATCATGATTGAAACCTACACTTCTAAAGTGATCCCTCTTTCAAAAGCTGGGTACTTATAATCCAGTTTCCACCTTAGTGCATTACCTCTCTAATGTGGTTTATGGTAGATAATCATAAATCACTTCTTCACGGATCTATGGTGCTATATCCACTTTCCTTCTACGTTGAGTGGCAATATATGTCGCATGATAAATCCATCCTCGTAATTATGAGGTCCAGTATTTGAATCAGATACCAAACATCGTCATACAAATTTTCTCGAGTATCCATCCAAAATAGGGATACCTTAACACTCCTTATTCCCAACATTCAGCACTTTTACTTTAAGTAAGAGCCCAGAACCTGCTCAGTCATCACCATATAACACGCTCAGGACAGACTAGGCATGGGTTCGATGCTTCCGTCGTGGACACCATAGTTACAACTGGCCTTTTGTGATACAGGACGATTGCATAGCCATACCACTGCCGGATAGCGACCGAGGCGGTACCAATTACGTCGAATGTATATGTCAGCTGTACCTGTGCCCCATAAATATAAGAATGTCTGTATCTGTCATAGATTTACGAAAATAGCAATAAAATAAATAAGTAATCAAATGTAGGAATATCGGGACGTCTGGTCAGTGTATAAACATAACCAATAAATTAATATGTGTCCTCATGTGACCCTAAATCTATGCTAAAGATAGAGAGTGTGAGTGTGGAAAAAAAAAAAAAAAAAAAACATTAAAGATAATCGAAAGGAGCAAGCTATTTAAACACATAATCAAATATAATAGAAGGAGATAACTATGTATGTCTTACAAAGACTTCTGAGGGAATAACCAGACTTAGATTAGGTTGTAACAAGGTTATGAATAATAAATCATCACGAACGTCTGTCTGTACTTAATATTAAAGTATATAGGTAAAACTGTCCGACACAGTACAATATATAATTCTATTAAAGGGTAAGTATAAATGTGAGGCGCATGTAAACATTGACGATAGCAATATACGAGTTGTTAAAACTCTAACAAAATACGAAAACAAAATTTACATGCAAAATTACATTAAGGCTGGCTGTAATAAAATCACTTGCAAAGTGAAGGAAGAATATAATAAACATATACACAGAAGTTAATATGATTAGAATGACTTCCTACTAAACAGTGCGAGATTAATAACTCTGTCTTATAATATAATAACAAATATAAGTTCTTTATATCTATACCTGTCTTTAATATATAATCACTTACATGTATGTATAGAAAGAATGATTTCTAAAATAGATAGACTGTGAACTCATCACAACGAATGAAACAGTGAGACTTCCACAAACCTTGACTACTCACTTTTGACATATGTCCCAGAGTTATAAATTGCACATTACAACAACGTCTGTGTCACTTATAATCTCACGCTATCTCTTTAAGGAGGGGACACTTCCTTCCAATGTACAATGTGTTGCCCTGCAACAAGAGTAGTCTCGATGCTGAGGACAGCATCACTTTTAAGGTGGGGAGAATGTGACGTTCCACATACTTATACGCCTATTTAAGTATAAATACATGACACGTCACTATGAATAATTAATGGCACATTAATTATTCATAAGCTAAGGTTAGCTATGTTAATAATTCATTATTAAAGTGGAAACCTAACCTAAAACCCTAATTCGAATTTAGGGCTTAACCTAATATTAAAAAGGGCTAAAATACCAAATTAGCTAATATTAACCAATCTGGAGCTGCCACCTGGCCCAAATCGATTGGGCAAGGGAGAGTTACTAACTTGGGACCCAAATTGGGGTTTTGTACCCCCATTTGCCCCAATTCGATTTGGGGCAATTGGAGATGGAGGAGGAGATCTTTGGCCAACCACGAGATCTTTGTTCGACCTATTCTCGGTGAAAGGACTACGACCAGGAGGGATAGTGGAGCTAGCTATGGTTCAGGTTAGTACATAGTTAGCTTAGTTGTGATTCTAGTAGGTTAGTGCCTCTGTCAGGCTTCTTTGCTTATCTCTGATGATTATTAACCCTTGTTTGATAGTTAGAACTGTTCTCAACTATTGAATATGCTTTCTTGGATGGATGGATGGATGTATCTTTGGTAGTATATTGTTAGTCTTCGAGCGGGGGATTAAGGGGTAGAGACCTCTGTGGCCCATGTTATTAGTATGCTCCTAGTATCTTCCATAGTACAGATTAATTGATGACTGTGCACAAGAGCCCTTAGGGTCATAGATGCTATGACCTGGCTTAGCACCGGACAAGGAACAGTGTGATGGTGAAGTGGAGGTGGGGTCTTGCACGAACATAAAAGGCTCCAGGACTCCTATAGCGAGCTAGACCTGATAGCCGGTCACGTAGAGGGCCGGGTATGGGTCCGACACTCTCCACAGGTGGGAAGGTGTGACCCGTATGGGGCACCTTGCACTGAGTAGATTTAGAGGTAAGTCGAGTGCACGGATGCGGGGGTGCTGATGCGGCCACGTATTCTCTTCGCCCATGGAGCCCTTTGTGATTCGGAAGGGGCGCTTGCGACTGCCTCATCGGGCCGGGACTTCATGAACCACAGGTAGGCTCGGAGGGGTGATGCCCAGTCTGCGTCTCAGGAAGGCTATAGCGGCGCCATGGCGTGAATTGACCCATCGCAAAGTGTGCCTGGGGAGGGATGGAGTGGACAACCCTAGCCGATGTTCTATGCCGATAGCGCCGGGTTATACCTCTGTCTGGCGATCTCTTGGAGGTGGGTCCATCCTCATCGAGTCACGGCAGGGTAGAACCTGGGGTTTGGGGTGTTTTCTTAGGTTTAGATGCATATTCTTTGTCGTTGGTACTTGGATGGATGTGCCACCCTTCCATTGGTGGTTATTTATATATGATTTATGATGTGTGCTAACATGTATTCACGCTTAAAGCGGCGTAGGAGCCCCATTGGCGTGGGCGAATGACCCCGCCGTGTCCTTCTTTGGGCATCATATTGTAGATGGCCGAAATAGACGGAGGAGCCCGCTCATGGCGAGTTGGTGGCCATGGGAGGGGAAATCCCGTATGTATCGTCCAGGGTCGTATATGTTCGAGGGCGTCCACGGTGGTATCGAGCCATGATTTTGGTGGACCGGATCATAAGACCGGCCATGTCTAACTTTCGTTAGACCGTTTAAGTAGAAGACCTCAATGTAGAAAAAGTACACCAAATCCATAAGTAGGATGAGTTTTGGCCTAAGTATGTGAGATTGAGCTAGGTAAGTAGAAAAATTCAAAATTTTTTAGGTGAAGTTATGTTGGCGGAGGTGAGAATCGCGGTCCCTTTCTTTGGGAGGCCATAACTTTCTCTAGGAAAGGCTTCGGATTCCAATGATTTTTGTTCCATTGCGTCCCAACATCCTAATTGGCTTAGAACATCTTTTTTGGCGACCAAAATGGGGAAAACCAGAGAGAAAATCAAAATAGGCGCACTTGGGTAAAAAGCGGTTTTTTTTTGATTCTAAACTCAAAATCCCCAAGTCCGCGGGTTTGACCAAGCGTTGACTTTAAAAAAATTCCTTTTCCCCCACGTTTTGAACCCGTGACCTCCCACCTCCAACCCAACACTCTTTCCATTTTGCCAACTCTCTTTATGTGAGATATATATGTTTTATCCCTTTGTTATACATATATTTAATGTTCTTTTTTATCCGGGTTAAGCGGTTCTTTTAAGCCAAAAGGTACATCATGGGATTAAACCCACGACCTTTTGCACACCCAAGCCAACACCTTTACCAATGAGCCAACTTCTTTCTTGAAGGGACATACCCTTTTCCTCATATTTATAGTGCATCTATTCCATATTTAAATTAGAGGCTTGCCTTTGGTAAACCCATGTTGTGGAGGCAACAACTCCATAGGAGCAAGCTCTCTTGCCATACCATGAGCAATCTTCTAGCCATAGCAGCCCGGTGGCGGTCTTGCCATAGCCATAAGGCCGACCTCTCTCTACCATAGTCGCCATGGGATAACTGTTAACCATATATAAAGCTAGTATCCCCTAGGATTAAACCAGACCAAATGACACGGCGTAATCTAGCAAGTGGCCAACTTGTTATGATAACATCAACTCACTTGGTGGGACTAATTCCGAATTTAACTAATAATGACGGGGCAACTCTCTAGAATAGCAAAGATGCGTTATATCCTTGGATATTCTTTAAGCGACGATGATAAATGTCCGGTTATGGGATCATTAAGCTCCTATTATAACTTTAATTATTTTTTTCCCTTTGGTAGATGCCTTGATAACACAATTTCTTAGGGCCTTGCCATGATCCAATCTATATTACATTCATATGCTTTATATTAGACCTTATTTGACATTATATATTAAGGGCTAAAGAAATTAACATTGTCTCTCTCTAGTGTCTAAACCTTGACTCGTTCTCATTCCCAGGAAAGGATCTCTTTTTAAGCCCAACCAACTAGGGACCGCCATGTAGCACCCTCTCAAACCATGGGTAGCTTTTAATCCTACCACCCTTCATTACTTCCTCTCAATGGTCGTGTGTTCTTTTTATGGACCATTTCCCCAGGATCATAACACATAGACCACGTAGTGAGTCCTTGTGTTAGAACCCCCACACCAAATGTCAGCACTTTATTAATCTAGAGTACAAACCTTTGGTATCATTTTGTGCCAAACTTCACCGCCTATATGGCTATGAGTAATTATCTGCGCCCCCATGCTGTCAAATTGACAATGGGGCCTACCCTCTTTTGGACTTGTTCTCCAGACATTCCAATGGCCTCCAACCATTGTTGATTAGTCACCTCCTTTTAGGGCTATCTAGGTATGGTCCCGTTAAGTCTTTCAACTATTATTTTAAGGCCTAAATGTCTTTAAGTTCCTAAAATGAACTTAACGTATTCAAGGGATTATGTGAATATTCTCAAGGGGTACCACCCCAAAGTCCTCTCAAGATAGGCCTCCTCTATTAAGAGATCTTGTGTTCAAGTCTCTGGGGGTCCGTTATATGTCCTCATGAATGCCAATGTCATGGCGTATAGATATTATCTAACTATCTATTTATCTATTAAAAGGTTCTTGGTGAATTCAATTCACCTTGTTGTCCTAAGATATTCAAGGAAGTCTTCCCTAAGCCATGCACCAAATTTTAAAAGAGTTTTTTCTTGTTGCATTTTGAAATCTATCTTACGCATGTTAGCAAAGACCATCCTTCATGTTAGGTAATAACCTTTCTATCATGTTAGCAAAGACATTCACGAGTCCTTTATTCTTCTCTTCTTCAATATGTTTTCTAAGTCTATGATATGCCCAAATTATTCCAACAAGCTTTATAGTGTACACATTTCACCCTTTGGTTGTGACCTTTATTCAAAGTAGAGGCACCAATCCATTCTCCTTTATGATTCATTAACCGCCTTGTGGCTTCTAAGCCGCTATTATATGCTCCTTATGTTGTTAACCCACCTATCATTGGGGGTTATGATTCAACATTGTCCTACATCCCGAAATGTTAGTCATTACATTTTCTGTCATGATGCTATCACATTGTTGTGGCATTCCAAATAACTTGGCATCCTCATTTAAGCCATAGTCATGGCCTAAGAGCGGTGAGCATTCATAAGTTATGAATTACCCGAGTCATCAAGGTGCTTTGCCTTGTATTTTGTGACCTTTCTATAATTACCTACGTTTAATATAACAGGGCTTGTATCAATATTCGAAGTCTTGTCTTGTATATGTTAACTTGCACCCCCATGTAACCCATATGTCACCTCGCCTTGATCCGGTATGGATCATGTGGGAAAGCTAGTCTTAGGTGTCTATACAAGACACATTCGAACATTTAGTGTAATCGCTATTCGCCACTTATCCCGAATTGTACTTATTGTACTACTCAACCCCACTACCTTAAGCTTTTATTCTATTGGCCGTTGACATTTATTTCAAGTGCCGGCTACCACATCATACCCTAGCAGCGGATGCATTCCGCATCTCTTCACCGGATTAGGATACGGTCTTTTCTCTCCATTTCGCCACCCAGTATCTCGTGACATGGTATGTACATAATAAACTTCCACATCCCACAATGCTAGACTCTAAGGATAAACTATAACCTGGTAGTTCTTCCAAACAAACATTTATGTACCTTTTATGATGATGTGGCTTTGCCACCTATTTCCCAAATGGACAGGGGCCGACTTTATGTTGGACTTGTATATCTGCCTATAATTTGATAGGGTCTCTAGTTATTTCAACCATTCCTTTAGTGCTCTGATGGTACTTTTAACCCCGTGACATAACCTATGGTTTCCCATGGGATTATGCCATAACTTCAAGGCTATTACCTCACATGCGAGCTTTTCTAGAGGCTTCTTTCACTAAGGATCCTTTGTGTCCTCCATATTACCCATGCTTAGTTACAATTAACCTATTTTTTTTTTTAAGTTATCATGTGGACTTCGCTTTTGATCGCCTTCAAATGCCGCCGCCTTTGGCTCCCTCATAATGAAGTCGAGGCACTAAACCTCCTCGGGTCTTCTAATAGGAAACCCAATGTTTCAATCTTTGCTAGTAATC
>JAJEKV010000658.1:0-123308 GCA_021234155.1 Isoetes taiwanensis
TGAGTGCAATGGTGCACTTAGTATTTCTTAGGCTGGGGATTTTGGATGACATATTTATGCCTAAGGGCATTGATAAATAAGGTTAAGGCATTAGTCGCTATAATATATTTTTATCTAAAACAAACTCATGGGCAAAACATTTAAGCCTAAGCACAAATTAGCTCTATTGTTTTAGGTCCATATGGCATCATAAAAAACAAAGATGCAAGGATGATTTCTTTTGTTTTTGCGCCACTCACTTCACTCATTCTCAAATGCCCTGGGAGCAATTAAGCCAAACGATTTCTTGATGCCTTAATGGTGGCATTCCCCATAGGGCATGAAAAGCCTTCAATTTCGCCATTTTGCGCTTGTTGAGTTTAAGCTTTTTTGATATTTTTGCAATATTTTGCTACCAATAGCATGGTTTCATTATCCATATCCGAGTCCTTTGTTTGCATTTAAGAACCAAGTTGGTTTAAGAACCAAGTTGGTTACATGACCAAACGTAGAGCAGAAAACCATGGCATTGTTGTTTTCGCATCGCGGCATCTTGTAAGCCTATCGCAAACCAACTGCCCCATACCAAGCCATCAATTATCCTTGGAATTTGATGCAACCAACTACTCATACCAAGCCATCAATTATCCTTAGGAATTTTGATGGAACTCTCAATTGACACTATTTTTTTTTGCAATTTTCCATTATCCCAAAAAATTTCTCTTCCCAATTCTGATTGGCAGAGTGCACTTTAACCTTGCTTAATACTAGAAAGCCGATTCAATTCAACTTTGTGCTATAGATCCTCTATGTTGTTTAATAAGTATGTATTTTACATATTTTCTTGCCCATTTTCGAAGCCAAGCATCATAATTCTATTGTTTTGCCATATCTAATATGTGTTTGCTGTAACCTAATTTCGATGGGTATTCTATCAATATTGTGGATTGATGGGTATTCTATCAATATTGCATTGTGGATTGATGGGTATTCTATCGGTATTGTGGATTGATGCTCACAGGATGGTTTCTAGCCTATGTTTGAGGTGGTCCATATCAATACATAATTGGCTTTCGACTTTTTTAATGGTTCTAATAACCATTAAGACTAGAACGCTTCTGTGCGGCGATCAAGCATTAGTCATGGATGTGTGAAGGCATTTATGTGCGGTAGTCATGGTCATGTTGTGAACATGCTTAATGCATTTAAGACAATATATGTTTAGGTGCAAAAACGATATATATAGGGAACAAACTTTACCTTTAAAGTGTACACACATAATATAAAGTTCAAAAACAAAATCGTAAACGTCAAACTCAATGGAACCACATCATGAAGAACCTATCCCAAAGAACTCTTATTCTGCATGGAAATGGTGGCTGCACTATGTCTCCAAGTCCGGAACACTCCCTAGGACGTTGCTCCAATGCTACCTCCAATGCTACCTCCTATAATTTATATCCCCCACCCCTCCCACTTTTTTTGGTCGAGTAGCTCACAATTGTCCGCTTATGCACTCTTAGTCATTGTAAAAAGTTGTTGAGATAGATGCAAACATTATCACTGAGTTATTGCCCCCTATGTGTGTCTAAATTAAAGTGCATTTTAAATAATCATTCAATCTTGCTCTTTTAGATAATTCTAGATAGATGCATGGAATGTCGATGCATGGTCTATAACGGACTATCCCGCATGAATCTACTCCTTCCATCCATATATACTTGCTCAAACTTCTATTGGAGTTATCCTAATTAAACATAAGTAGAAATGTGTGCTGGGGATGATGAAAAAATAGCAAAACAGTTATTATTGAAAATTAAGAGTAAGAAAGCATAACTGTGATTTTGCCCTTGCTCATAAGTATAATTTCACATATTTTTGCAAATTCTATGTTGGTAGTAGAGTGTGAATAAGAAACTGTAATTGCTTGGATGCCTTAGAATGAACTTATTAAAAACTCGTAACCTTAAACTTTAAATCTGTAAATCTTGTACAATAATTGTTGCATGTCATGGTGTTCTGTGTTAATCAGAGCTACATCTATTCTGTATCGTTCGATGACTTGCATTGTATTGGCTTCTTTGTCAGTTTCTACAGAATATCATATTACCATACTCAATGTTTCCTCAATCCCAAAATCAATCTCCTCAAAGTTTAGCAAAGAAAATCAGAAGTCATTGGGTGGTAAATTCAGAACGTTCTAACCAGCAATATGTTGGGTTCAATAAATGGAAGCAGATCAATCAATAAATAATTAAGACATCCATTAGGAGTTACAGAATGAAACAATCTAACGAAGTAAAGACCAACATATATGTACAACTCATCATGCTAATGTTTTTGCTGATAGAAAAGTACGCAGTTGAAAAATGACACTTCACGAGGACTCTACAGATGAAGATACTCCTCGTGAAAGCTTCCCAAGCCTGCAGAAAAGGATAAATGACTTAGATTAGAATAGACCAAAGAACAATAAATGAACACACTTGCAATTAAACCCTCGGCACTCTCCAAATCGTGAATGACCATTTTCTAGTGGAAGATGACTCTTTAAAACAAAAAAAGAAGAACCTAAGTCCTGGTACAATGCACTACTAATAGTACATCTCTTTAAATTAAAGAGATAATGATACAACAGATAATACCATGTAAGATTAAATTAAAAAGGACAAATGTCCAATAGTAAACATGCAAGATCAAATTCAAATTATGTGTTCTTGTGCATCATTATACATTAGTTGCAAATGCGTACCTTGAAAGGATAAGTGCTTCTAGCTTTGACAACATATAATACACTTCAATACAACCAAAACCCTTAGGACAGACAAACATTAAATTCATGTGCAACAACCTGCAACCACTTCAAGAGAAGGAAACTAAAACACTGGTTCAACCAAATACCACTCATATAATGAAGAACAAAACATCAAATATAAAAGAAAATAATTATTAAAATTGGCATATAAAAACACCTTTAGATAGAGGCAACCTAGGATATTCTGAAATCTATCTAACCTTCAGACCATATATGTCAATGATTTAACCTTATGGACCTTGGGCACATAAAAATACTAAATCCACAAAATGCAACAAAAAGGGTTGGGAAATATTTTTGCTGCGTGGTGACTTCTGTAGAATCCGAAGTTATGAACAAAATCAGTGAGTGAACAACTATAACAATGTAAATACAAAATAGATTTGATTGTGAGAAAGGCATGCCAACTGGCAATAGTGATCTGAAAATATGGATAAAATCTGAGATGTTCAAAGGTTCTTCTTCTTCTTCTAGAATTCTGCCCTAAATCTCTGTTTATTCATAATCTTTTCAAATTGGTCCCTCTTTTGCCTGCACAGGTTTAAGAATCTAAATAAATGAATCGTAGGATGCTTCAAGCACCAAGAAAGAAATGGAAAGATGGATTGTATTTCGAGCAAAGCAACCTGGAACAGATCTGCAATATTATTGCAAAGGATCTACATGAAAAAAAATTTACCAAGAAAAGAGAGTTCAGCTATCTAAATGCTTCATGATCCTAATAGGTTCGCGATCCTTGAAGAAAACAAAATTGTTGAAGAAGCCCTCGCGACATTAAGCCGATTGATGCAGTTCTGATGCGCCAAACCATGGGGCTATGCAGATGAGCTCATCCTCAGAAATGAAGAAAGCAATTTTTAAAATAGAATAGAAGACTTGACTTTGCAATGAATAAGGTAGGTTGGCAACCAGCACCCTGCAAGAGGTAGGGGAGAGGGAAGCTTGGCACAGAAATCAAAGACCGTCCATTTTATTATATAAAGGAGAGGCAACCTAAAGGCAACTTGGATATTTTATTGAACAGAGCACACACAACCCTTTGACTCAATATGAAAAGCATAACTATTGGACATTCTACCCTAAACCCTTATTATGCGTACTTTGGCAAAATGAAATAATAAATAGAAATAAAAATGCTAACTAACCTTGCAAGAGCAATCGAATGACCAGCCAAATGCGCCTTCTTTGATTATAATGAATACAACTTGATTTTATCTCTGCAAGACCACAAAAACATCACGCTTAATCTTTTTATGCATGTGCAGACATAACAGTAGACATAATAGAACTCATATAAAATGATAAAACCAGAAGCTATTTAAGCAGTGATCCAGCTAACACTTGAAGAATATTTTGAAGAGCAACATGCTATTTTTGAGAAGCCCTGGGCTTAATCCTACATATATGCTCTGGAGCTTAGCAAAGCTTGTAGCTAAGGAAGAGACACCAGCCAAAATTTAAGGTCGGGTACAAAACCTTGAAAATCGAAAGCTGAGATTTGATAATCAAAACCACCATTACTGTAAACTTCATTGCAGACTGGTAGATGTATGTGCGGGCAGAAAACAAATATCATGCATATATCATGCTTTCCAATAGTGAGAACCTGTCTGGCACACATGCAACCTTACTCTACATAACTACAATAGCACCATTCAAAAGCTAATCTTACTCTACATAGCCATTATAAATTCAGCTACCTCAAAATGCCACATCTTTGTAATTACATTTGTGCACATCAGGAGGATTCACCATAGGCAGAATAAAATGGTGCAAAACATAATGGCCACCATGGGCAAGAATCTGCAGATCATAACAGATTAGGGATGCTCAAAGTGGCATTTAAAGATCACTAAACACTTTACAAATGATACTTCAACAACAAAAGCCTAGAAGTTTACACATGAACATGATTACCCTGTTTTGAACATTTTAATGCCTTGTGAAGAAGATGGAAAGTGTACCTGCATAGTACCTCTTGAAAAGGCAAGACTAACCCGCCGTAGGCCATCCATTGGAGAGAAAATCCACAAAGCCCAATTTATGATTCATCATTACAAACCAAGGCAGGCCTGGCGTAACAAAAAAGTGCCCCAGTTTCTCATCCAAGGGCACAAGTTTGAGGGGATGCTTTGAGACCCCTTGCAAGACTGGCACTATCTGCTTGTGGTTTTGGCCTAGATTAAAAAGGCCAGCACTTCTAATTACCTGAAAAAATGAATTTGTATACATTTGCAAAGGATAAGCTATAGAATGATGCACACCTTCTTGTGAAAAGATATGCTTCATCTGACCACCATACCAGATTGCAGCCATGTTTGCAGCCAGTCTCTTCCCTGTATGTTATATCAGAAAGATAAAAGTTTGTTATGAGGATGCAAAATCTTGTGGCTCCCTTAGCTTACATATGGAACTTTGGAATGAAAATGATAGCCTTCACAACTTTATGTAAAATAAAGCCAAGAGTACCTTCTTGATAGCGAAGCCGTTTGAGTGCACCTCTGGAGCATCGTTTACCTGCATCGACTTGAAGGAACGTGTGCGCCGATTTGAAGGGGGAAGCTGATATGAAGAAGAGCGTTGGAAGGGATGTCGATCTGGAAGCCGATACGAAGAAGAGCATCGGAAGAAAAACTCAAAATGTAGAAAAATTACTGAAAATGAGAGATGTGATTTCAAAAAACAAAATGTCCAGGCACAAAAACCAATCCCCTCTTTTAAAAAAGAAGATATTCATACCTTGCTCCATGATATCAATGTCTGAACATCCTTTATCCACATAATCTGTATCTTTTATCATTATAATAGACAAACCTGTGATATCATAAACTTAATTAGCATGCAGAACATTCACAGTCTTACATTCAACAAAGGAATAAACAACGCAAAGAGCTTCTCAACATATATATTCTGAAGCATCTTTAATTGTCTATAGGCCTGCCAAACCGTTCTTAACATGAATGGTTTGTCATCTACTTCTCTGCCATTGCTGTGAGAATGCTTCTGAAACAGTAGGATGAAAAACATGGATAAATCTGGAGTAAACTTTAATGCAGGTAAATAAGAATCTAAATCTCTAAAACCAACTGGGTTGGATACGATAGAAGCGAGGGAATTAAACAACACAAAATCTATATATAAAATAGGCCCTGTGAAATCCTAGAAATAAGAAGAATAAATCAGTTGCCTTTGCTCCTCAACTTACACAAAGTGAAAGCCTAAAAAGCCGAGCTTTTTCAAAGAAACTGAAGCTGAAATCATGTTCCCAAAAGAAACTGAAGCTGAAATCATGTTCCTGTTTGCAGACGAATGCCAAGAAGAAAAAGTTGTTGGCCCTGCATTTCACAACAAAGAAATACTTTAGCATGATGTTAATGCATTTCTGGAGGACGGTCAAGCAGGCATATAAATGGCAATAAATATACTTGTGATGCTGCTCATATTCAGAGAAAGGATAAAAATGAGCAATATATATTTCAAGCAATATATCAGAGAATGGCAAAGAAAATGCTTAATAACTGCTGCCATTGGCTTCAACATACCCGGCTGCTTGGTTTTCCAATCTCGTTACATTTTTGGTTATGAAGCCATGTATTATGGCTACGCAAGAATCGTGTAGATCTCACGATTGAATACTTGGTTGTTGCTCTGCGAAAAGCAAGCAAGACAATAGAAAAGATATTCGAAATGTAAAAGATAAGATCATGCACACACACCCAATCTCCCCCAAGTTTCACAGTAACGGACCAGGCCCATCGCCGCTCTGTGCCTCTCCTTCCCGCTCAAAAGTTGAACAGCTAGGCTGGGAGAAAACCAGACGTAGACTTCGAAAATAATCCCGCAAGAGAGAACGCCGCATGCGGCGTTACATGCGGCGTTCAGGCTCACAAACCAAAGCCCTCCCAAAATAAAAAGAAGATTTAAAAAGGTGAGCACCTGGAAATAGGGTGGCTCACCATCAATTTGAAAAAAGCAACCGCAAAAGCTGCTCTTTGGGCCGGATCGGCTGCCGCTCGATTATCTTCTTAGAGATGGTTTGGGGCACAATCATCTGTATAAAATTTGGAGACCGCGTGTTTTTGCCCGTTGGCGGGGATTCCTCCGACAAGCCGGTGGCGATAAAGGAGAGGCGGAAGCGGACCCAAGGGGGCTTCGTGGTCATCAGCTCACGCACCGGATTTTTCAAGTGAAAAAGCCAAAAGCTTCGAGGGTTTCGGGATGTGCGAAATCATAGATTATGGAAAAACAATTTGGCGAACTAAGTTAAAGCTACATGAATCGATCTTTTCAGCGCATCGATCTCACCCGAATCGCCTTAACCAACCGATTTGGATCGGGAATCAGTATCCATCTCCTTGATAACTTGCATCCTCGATTTTGCCATAAGTTTTGCCCATCCCCTTCTTCTAACGCCTCTATAATACCTTGGAAGCTCTTCCCGCAAGCTCTACCACCGCAAATGGGTTTTCGATTTTTGCTCAGCAGTGCTGGATTTCTGATTGGCGTGGGTTGTGGAGTTGCGCCTTCATATTGAAGCGGGGCAAAGTTGCAAACTCAAAATCAGCCGAGAACATGCACCAACAAATCAAACCCCTTTCTCATATCCCACGGTAAAAAGCCGGCCATGTTTTGGTTCTCACCTTGTATTTCCAATGCTCGTGCTATGTAACAGTGTGTCAAATTCATTTGCCTATTCTCATAACCTATTATCGAGACAATACATCCAATTTCTAGAATTTGGAGATGGTGCGGGCAAAAAAACCAAGCAATTTAACAATTCAATAATCGACCGCTCATGCCTTTTAAGGCGAGGAGGCTTTGAGGATGGTGGGCCGACCACAACTTTAAATTCGTAGCTTAGAAACTTAAAATTAAACTCGGCATAACTTCGTAACTCGGATAAGTCATTACCTGCCAAGCGTGATTGGGAGAGCTTTGGGCGGCTTTAAAAGCAGAGAGGGCTTCCGGTTGTGTGCATCATCGTATCCTTGCTCGGGGAGAGGCGAGCGAGGCTTGGGAGGGAGCTCTTGCGGAAACAAATCAGTCGGTCTGCGATGCGGAACAAAAAGCGGCAAATTAAATTCTAATTTGGGCCATTTTTTTAGGAAAGTTGGATATTTATAATTCCAAAAAGGGGGCTAGTAATTTTATATATAGGAAGATTTTTTAAATAATCACAAAAGTGAATTGTATTTATATTTTTAAATAATCACAAAAAGACTCGTTAAGAGGAGTATCCACCCTTTTAGCCTAGAGCTAATCTCTCTCGGTCGGTGGAGTAGTCATCCAAGTGCGTGGTTTGATGGCGCCTCGGTGTCGGTATGCGGTTGCGATTGGATGGCTCTCCGGCAATGTTTGCGAGATCCCTCGCCGACCCAGCGCCCCATGTCATGCTCTAGACCTTCATTCATATCATGCTTTGCTTCCTATAAAACCAAAAAGAATATGGTGTTAATGTAGTTCATAAAATTATAATAATTTTCTACTAGCGCCCCCGCATTCATGAAGTGGGGCCGGTTCCTCGTCGTATATAGCTGTTGTCTGGATAAAGCGACTCCACATTAAGGTGGCTACTTATGCGTCTTTGCTTGTTGGGGAAACCCGTATAGATGTTCCTATGACAATATAGCGAGTATTAGCTAGTGACATTTAAAGTTCTTATTAAAATTAATGTGAACTAATATAGCTCTTACGAATCTATAGAAACCCTTACCGTGCCAGGGGGCCAAATGAGGCGGCTTTTCGCTCACTTTTAGTTGCTTTGTCGGTCGAGCTCTATGTTTGTTTACGGATCCTTTGCGCGTTCGAATGCAATCGATTGCAAGGCACACAACATTATCACAAGTTAAAGTGAGCGAATGACAAAAAAAAAAATACCTTGATATCTTCCTTGTGGAGATTAAGTGGTTTAGGGACTTTTGACCAATCGCCTCCTTCTTTTTCGCAAAGTCTGCTTCAGGTTCCTTGACCACATGGTGCCTTTGACATAAATCGATAGATCAGCGCCAATATCAAAATAATAAAAACAAGACTATGACTAGGTCATGTACCTCCTTTTTTGGTATAAGCTCGCCCATCATCGAGTGAGCTTCTTCGGTCGCCTTTGCTTTTTCTATCTCTTAGGAAACTACTGTTTCATTTTATTTTTGGCAGCTCTCTATTTGGCGTTGGTCATAAGCGCCGAGCCACTCCCTATACGGGGAGGCCATAAGCGAGAGATATTATTTGTGACCGCGTCCCTCGATTGTAGTATAAAGACACTTCCCTCATCATCCTTCTTAGGAAGGCGTCTCTGAAGCATAAATGGTGGGTATATAAAAGCGTGTTTATGTCTCAAGGGTCAATATACATATCCGACTAGGGCATCCCGATTAAGAACCTTTTGAGCACTTTACAATGTATTCTAAGTGAAGAGAATGAACAAAACAACAAATTTAGATGACAAAGTACTAATATTTGGGTTGATATCTTAAATAATATGTTCACATAACTTACATCAAAAATTATTATTAATATGATAGTCGGGTACATTGAGGGCCAAATCACCCGCAGACTTACGTGTCTAAAACAAAGCAAAAATGGGCTCTTCTTGGTGACACGTGGGCGTCGTCGGGATCCTTCCCTCTCCAAGTCGGCGGCGACCATGTTCTTGGATCCGAACCATGTGATGATCGTCGCGATCTTGAGCGTTGTGAGTCTGTTGCTCCACTACTTCTTGACACAGGAAGTAATGAGAGAATGAGCATCTTTAACATCTTTTGCAACCAAAGAAATGTTTGTGCGTAGTGGATATATATTTACCTGTTGAAATCGCCTCCAAGTTCCTTGCATTAGAAAAATCTGTTCCCGTCTCTTGCCTAGAGCGGGGAGTCCATACTCGTCTAGCGATCTCGATATTCTCGAGAGCGTGGGGTAGATAATCAACACTATATCGTTGGGGAATAGGGCGGGAGGCACCCTAGCGGCGTTGGTGTCAAAGAAAAAAATATGTTGCAATTTGGTCTCTCGGTGGGAGACATGTTTTGCGAGGCGGGGGCGGCGGAGGGCTGCGAAGCACAAATATCATGCAAAAACAATTCATTTATTTATTATTTTTGTAAAAAGCTATCTTAATCATAGATACCGGATCGGGGCGTTTTCATCAGGTGGACCTTCTGGCGTCTGGAGCAGGAACAGCGGAGGCTAGGGCGTGAATCGAACCTTAATCTTAAAATGGAGTTCCCAACTATTATACTTGTACTTTTTTACTTGCTTTACTTTGTTTATCAAATTTATTTTACATGGAAATTATAAACCTTAAATACCAACACATATTGGCGATTACAAAGTACAATCAGAGCACTAGAATCTAGAAACTAAATGATTTCAACTTCTAGACTTGTAAATTTATGATTCCGACTTGTTTCCTTGTTAAAAGCTGCATTGATTTCGACTTTGTTTCTTGATCAAAAAACTTCGAGGCGTCACTATCTTCGCCATATCCACCATGAATTTATTTTAGGTTTTATTTTCTTGTAAAATTTAACTTTTAGGTCATTTGATAATGTTGAAATTTTATTTTCTTTTCCCATGTTGGGAGCGTTGTATTAGGGCGGGAGGAGCAGGTTCCCAATGGCGAGATGAGCAACACACTTTGGGAGCGTGGGGAGAAGTTCAGGGCGCCTCAAGCATGGGAGCGGCGTGTTGGAGCAGGGCGAGTTCGGGCGAGGGGTTCGGGTATCTATGATCTTAATACCCAAACCTGCTGGTGTAGTGGCGGGTGGAGCTTTGGCTTCTTGAACATCGGACGATTGCCCCTATCTCGTGAAGTCCTCCTCCTATTTTCTCTAAACTCGTCCCTTTCATCTACACAACAAATTAAAACTCCATGCATAAACTCACATACCTAATTAGAGGGTAAAGGGTATAATAAAAACTATATAAATACTTACGTTAGATCTTGTCATTCTCAAATGCGATTGCGATTACCTCTATTCATCGCCGAGAAAAAAGCACACCTAGATCAAAAAGAAATTGTCGATTTGCAGTGCATTGCATGCATTTAGGCGTTGGTGAGCTTGATGGGATGGCATTACGATCTTCGGATCTTGGTGACCTTTCTTTCTTTCCGGTGAAAAGAATGATACATTATCCTTGGATTTTATAGTCTTGGACTAATGAGCTCCCATTAGCGTCGCGGTGACCACCTCGCTTTCTTTCCGGTGAAAGAATGATACATTATCCTTGGATTTATAGTCTTGGACTAATGAGCTCCCATTAGTATCACGGTAGACCATTGTACTTAAAATATCTTATCGGGGCCTATTGTGGAGCCTTTGTAATAAGGTCTTAGGCGTTTCTTTATAAAATTTAGCCTAGAACTGGGGCCTTCTCTCCTATAGTATCCTATGGAGAAAAAGTTGAGAGAGGTTTTAAATCTTGGGCTAGAGTGCGGTACATTGCTTATCATGGATTGGAGAAGTGATAGTTTGGACTCCTTTGTATGTGATAAACACTCTTATCTTTTGAATACAATACGGATCATTCTGCCTTCAAAAAAAAAAAAAAAAAAAAAAAACATTTGATAACCATAAATGATATTGGTTGCAATAATAGAATGAAGCCTTACAAACCATACGGATGAAAAATAGTATTTTCATGGTTGAAATGTGCCACCAATGAGCCCGGCGGAGACTTTCTGCCGATCTTGGCAGGCGTCTTGGCCGGGGAGGAGGTGGAGGCGCCTCTGCGCCATGAATATTGCATCGGAGAAAGAGGGCCACAATGAGGAAGGCTGCTAAGAATTGAGCCTCGCCATGACTATATATATTAATTTGAACATAACGAGAATTAGCGAGAGAAAAGCTTTGAACAAGTGTCTTTGAATAAATACCTAAATTTATATTCTTATCTTCTTATTTATATTAGAAAAGTATCTCGTATATATGTATGGGGTGCATATCGAACTCTAGGTTGCCATATTATCGGGGCCATGTATCATGTCATACAGAACCCTAAATTATCCCCGTGGCATTTTTAGTGCCCATCATCATGGCTCGTTGCGTGTGGCACATCATCAAACCCTAGGTTGTGTCGCGTCGTGACTTTCTATTGCCACATCATAGTAAGTGCCATATCATCAAACTCTAGCTTGGTGTGCCACATCATCAAACCCTAGATTTATCTAGGGGTTTGATGATGTAACCTAAAACCTAGGGTTTGGCGTCTGTGCGACACTTTATCTACAAGTTATGATTAATAATTTATTTACCATTAATAATAATTTTTTGATTAATAAATTACTTTTTCATTAGTAATTTTGAATAAAAACATTTATTGGTTGCAACAAGCCTCAAATAGGAAGACAAAATTATATTAATCACTTCTTGCAAGCATTTTAACGATGGCTTAGCCATCTCAAAGTGGATCACCACACTTCATATGTCGTCTCTCTCTCTCACAACTATATCGGGAAGAAAGCCACTTTTTTTGAACACATCGACGGCCTTGAGCAATAGATGGGCGATCCATGTGCACCAGCTCTCTATCCATCATCATTTGGACCTTCATATGTTGGATGATGTCCAATGTGCTAGAAGTATCGGTCGGTTGGGTTTATCTCAACACACAACCCCATAAGCCGCATTGCTGGACAAAATCAAAGGAGCATCGTAAATGTAGCCCGGGGAATATATGTCCGGATATCTCATGCCCCATGATGCTTGGTCATCGATGATGATGTAAAACTCTCTTCTCCCACCAAGGATATCGCACCGTTCCATCTTGTAGTGTATAGCGGCTCTTCAATTTGGGCATTAAGCTCCTTGCAAAAAAAAAAAGCGGGGGGCCGTGTCCCAATCACCAATAGCCACCCCACATTTGTAAGTCATCAAAATGGAGTTTGACCCTTTTGCAATTGAGCTTTGTGTGTGTCAACTGGAGGCGTGGATGGCATAGACTCATACGCAAGGCGAGAGCTATTTCGGGGCGCGTGCTTATACACGAGTCTCATTTTGGCTTTCCACTCCGCACTTATCTTCATATCAGCCCTTCTTGGAGCACTATGCATTGCATTTGACCATCTCCTATAAGAAGAAATTGGCTCGGAAGATGGTCAAGTAATTACGCAAAGGTTCCTCCATTCATGAATGGCAAGACTACCATTGGTCCTGTGGCTCATCTCCCACAAAGACCTCGGGGGGCAAGTCAAGAGGGTGTGGCCAATCTTTGGACTTGGGCTCTTGAAAGCGGATATACTTGTCAGCCAACAACCATGATGCAGCTCTATCTTGGCCTCTCCACACAATGCCAGTATAATAATCATCTTGATTAAAGTACAGGGTTCCCAAGATCTGGATTTGGTATATCTGGCAGTCTTGTTTACTACCAATGCACTTTACAACTCCAACAACATCCACAGGAATGCTGTCAATAAATGCAGCACATTTATCATGAGCATGTAATGATAATCTAGCCCCTGCACCAATAGAGCTCCCACCATGGATAAGACTATCTAACTCCTTCACTGTTCATCATTGGGGCGCTCTTGGCCATCTTGTGATCTTTGCGTGGGACCTTTGCGCCGCCGAATTAGCCCATCGTCCCGTATGCCTCGACATAGGGGCTCATAAGTGGCACTTTATATAAAGTAGCATCCTCAATTACGGCTCGGGATTGCAAACCCAAGACTTTAAGTTCTTTCTCATCATATCTTCCAACTCGGACTCATGCTTCGGCCACCTCCCACATAATTGAGGCCACCGACATTCTTTCTCAAGCGATGCAACAAAGCGGTTAATTCGATCATCGGTTTGCATATGTCGTTCGGATCGATCTGTGCGCATATTTGATTGATGAGGATGCACCTAATTTCACTAAGCATCTGTCCTTCACGAGGCCATTTTTATGCCTACAAACAAAACAAAATAATGAATACAAAAGCCAAGCATGCACAAAATGCAACAAATGCAATATCAAACATATATGGAGACCATATAATCATTACTTATAACCGCCCTATGGCGACTAATACCTTATCAGATCCCCCCTCCCAAAAAAAAAAAAAAAAAAGAAACAAGAAAAACTAAATAGGTTAGATTAGGGTATTCGGACCCACGGTCAATTTACATTAAGTATTACTAGTTAATTAGTTAGCGGATAGTCAGAAATTTAGTTAACTTTTTAACCAAAAACACTACCTAAACTTATCTTAGCACCTTGTTGGGATTAGTTAGCAAAATTAACTAAAAATTAACTAAATTAGAAATTAGCACTATAGAGGTCACTTTAAGTTTAGTTAATTGTACTTATAATTTTTTATGCCTTTGGCTAACTTAACTAGACATGTTGAAATAATTTAGTTAATTAGTTAAGTTATTTTTTACCAAAGCTTTTAGTGCGAAATTAGTACTACATTAAGTTAGCCTAACCTATTTTTTTTAACTAGCTTTGGTGTGAAGGGAATCATCCGATTCTTGTTAACTTAACCTAGCCCTAGCTACCTCTAGCTAAAGCCGACAATAAGCGTGAACTAAGGCCGAACACCTGGTCCTCCCCACTTTCGCGGTGGAGCCGACCATGTCCTTCTTGGTAGCCACATCTACCTAAGAATGAGAAGAAAAGTGGACTTGGACCCGGACACCTAGTCCTCTCCCGCAAGGTGGAGCCCGGCCCGTGCCCTTGAACAAGCCACTACAATTTTTATTTTAAACCTAAAAAATAACAAGTGGGCCCGGAAGTGGACTTGAACAGGGTAAGTGGTCCTCTCCACTCTAGGTGGGTGGGCCAGGTGCCCTTGAACAAGCCACTCATTAACCTAGGAAACATTTATGATTGTAGTGAAAGTGGACTTGAACCCGGGTACATGGTCCTCCCCACTCTAGGTGGAGCCGACCCGTGCCCTTGAACAAGCCACTCCATCAATTTTTTTTAACCTACTTAAAACTATAAAAATAAAATGCAAGTGCGATCAACTACTTACCAAAATAAGGCAGGGCGTGTACAAGATCTGTCGGGTCCAAATCGTAATAGAAAGCTGCAACAAGTAACAAAGCATTAGAAGAATAAGAACAAAGAAGAAAAAGATCGAAGAAGAAAAAAGGAAAAAAAGGGGATAGAAAACAAGAGATAGAAATAAAAAACAAGAGAAAGAAATAAGAGATAGAAGGGAAGAAATAAGGATAGAATAGAGAAGAAATAAGAGAAGAAACAAAGAAAGAATGGAAAAAAACAAGAGGAAATAAGAAGGGAAGGAATAGAATGGAAGGAAGAAATAAGGGAAGGAAAGAAAAAGGATCGAATGGAAAGTGAGGAAGAAATGTGAAGAATAAGAAACAAATGAAGAATGAAGAAATGAAATTAAAAAGAATGAAGAATAAGAAATGAAAAAAATGAAGAATAAGGAAGGGAAGAGAGAAGAAAGAAATGAGGGAAGGGAGGAGAAAAGAATGAGGAATGAAAGCAAGCATGAAAAGAATGGAAATGAGAAAGAAATGAGAAAGCATGAGAAAGAAAAATGAAAGCATGAGAAAGAAATGAGAAAGCAAGAAAATGAAAAGAATGAGGAAGAATGAAAAGAGTGAGGAATAAAAGAATGAGAAAGCATGAGGAAGAAAGAAATGAGAAAGAATGAGGAAGAAAAAGAATGAGAAAGATGAGAAAGAAATGAGGAAAGAAGAAATATGGGAAGAAAAGAATGAGGAAAAGAATGAAGCATGGAAGAAGGAGGAAGAAATGAAGCATGAGGAAGAATGAGGAAAGAAATGAAGAATGAGGAAGAAAAGAAGGAGGGAAGAATGAATGAGGCATGGAAGAATGGGAAGAAAAAAATCAAGAACAAAGAAGAAAGAGGGAAGGAAAGGAAACCAAAAAAGAGGAAGGTTGGGCATGCACCATTCAATCCAAAAAACCTATTCAATCTAAAAATTTTGATATACTAATCTTTAGAATAGTTGCTTTTGGTCAAATCGAGATAATTTGGTTCCATGCCATCGCCCAAAACCTAAGAAAATAGAGGGCAAAAAAGTTAGGAAAAGCGGCCCATGAGTTCAAAAAATTACGAGTAGCGTCGCATGCGGCGTTATTTCATCCGGTATAAATACGATTTTTCGTCGCATCACGGCGTCCATAACGTATTTTGTTATAGCGGCGTTTTTTGCATCTTTTTAATGTGATGCTCATTAAAAGTTTGTCCCTAGGCTTATTTGAGCGAGACCAGTCACGAGGCATGCATGCGATCACAACCACATTCTAGAATTCTATTACTTTGCCCGAAAATGGTTTATGGTTTGGAGAATCGCCGTTCTTCCAGGGGCTTCCATGGCGCCCCTGGTACCAGCGATTTGGCGTGGTTCTGGGGACCGATCTTGGATTTTTAGTCTGGTTCCCCTGGATGTCTTGCCAGCGCAAAGGATTGCCCGGATATATAGGGAAGGCCGGAGGGGTTCGGCATCTGGTCCCCTCCCGGTGCAGGAGACAGATGCCTGAGAATGTTTTTGGGGGTCAGATCTCACGGGGGGCGGGACTCTCCCTGTTGAGGTGGCCATTCAAAGTCCTCGCCTTGTTTGGCTTGGGGAAGGGTGCAGATCATGCTTGCCGTAAAATCGGGATTGCTTGGGACGTTCTAACCCCAATGAGTGCGGACCTTATCGAAAATTTTGGAAATTTTCTGTATCTTGGTGATGACCATGGAAGCCAGGTGACCAAAAACTCATAATTTAATTCCATGCCATGCATTAACTACAATTTATGAACCATAAATGCAATAAAATGCATAACTAAAAAAGTGTGCATCGGCGGGGCGAGTCTTTGACCGGGGGCAACAAAGGCGGTGCGGACACATTAAAAATTTCCACTTGGAAACTATGAAGCAATCTTTTATCAAAAGGTACAATTGTTTTAGAAACAAAAACCAGTTCATTACAAGTTAGTTATGCCATCCATGTCAAATAGCTTTAGGGGCGGTCCGGGGTTGAGCAGGGGCATTCTCTCTATCCATGCGCCTTGATCTTGAAACACAACCATCATCACAAGCCAATGGACTCGAGCGTCGACATTGCCACAGGGACCAAGTTAAGTGGCGGGAAGACCACCCCGAACCTCCTCGGTTCTTCCTTTGTGCAGACTTCATAGTCAGGGGCCCTAGTACTTTAGGATTTTTATTGTGAGATGTCGCGTCGGTAAAAAAAAAATTTATTTTAAGTACAATGCATTAATTGTGAATTTATGAATGTCTTGCCCTTTGCAAAAGCGCCCCAGGCTTCTACTTGCCACATCGGAGGGAGGGACAGGCCCAAACTAAAGCTCACATCCCGGTTCCCCTTGCTCGCATTCTCGGCTGCGGCTTCTCGGCCAAGTCCCAAGTGCTTTGAGACCAAGTCGGCCCCCAAAGCGCCAAACCCTTCTAGAACGACAACCCACATGGTTTACGTTTTGGAGGCACTCTCCTTGTCGGTCAGTAGGGACCTTGCAGCGGTGACTTGGCGTGGAGTGGGGGTGTTGATGCCGAGGCGGACCCAAAAATCCCCAGGAAGCTGCTTGCCGAATTTCCCTCTCCCCAAGGCCACGGGGCCGGGGACGAGGCGACCTCCCCTCTCGGAACCCATGATTTGGCTACGCTAATGGACTTCGAAGCGTCGACATTGCCCTAGGGACCAAGTTACGTGGCGAGAAGACCAAAACTTCGGCACCCAAAACAAAACCCTTCTAGAACACGCAACTCCGCGGGGTTTTCGTTTGGAGGCCCTCTCCTTGTCGATTTGGCGGGATCTTGCGTCGTGTCTTGGCGTGGAGTGGGGGTGTTGGCCTTGGCGGGGACCCTAAAATCCCAGGAAGTTGCTTGCCCCATTTGGGTTCATTACAAGTTAATTATGCCATCCATGTCAAATAGCTTTGGGGAAGCGGTCCGGGTTGAACAAGGGCATTCTCTCTATCCATATGCCTTGATCTTTTGAAACACAACCATCATCACAAGCAACCAAATCTAACCCCCCCAAACCCGCACTAGTCTTTTGCTTTTTACGTAATCATTTATCTTCATTCTAGTAGTTATGATGCTTTTACGTAATCATTTATCTTCATTCTAATAGTTATGATGCTTATATTCTCAATGCAATCTTAGACTAAAGTATAGCGTCCGGTGAGCCAAGGTCAACCCCAAGTACAGCGATCCCACAAACTCCATTCCTTTGACCTTAGCTAACCCTTTGACCTAGACCTTCTCAGAAAATTTCGAAAATTTAAAACGTGTCTTTGGAGATGGATTAGGAATCCGGTGGCAAAAATCAGAATTTTTATTTACAATGCATTAATTGCGAATTTATGAATGTCTTGCCCTTTGCAAAGCGCCAGAGACTTCTACTTGCCACATCGGGAGGAGGACAGGCCCAAACTCAGCTGGGGTCGGTTCCTCTTGCGCCCGTATTACCAGAACTGCGGCTTCTCGACCCAGTCCCAAGTGCAACTTGAGACCAAGTCTCGGCCCCCAAAGCGCCAAACCCTTCTAGAACACGGCAGCCCCGGGGTTTTACGTTTTGGAGGCCCTCCGCTGTCATATTGGCGGGGACCTTGCGCGTGACTTGGCGTGGAGTGGGGGTGTTGCCCCTTGAGCGGACCCTAAAATCCCGGCTGCTTGCCCCAAATTTCCTCTCCCCAAGGCCACGGGGGGGCCCGAGGCGACCTCCCCTCTCGGGAATCGTGATTTGGCTCGCCAATGGACTCGAAGCGTCAACATTGCCACAGGGGACCAAGTTAGTGGCGGAAGACCACCCGGAGCCTCAAAGCGCCAAAGTAGCTCACTTCCATCACTTTCGTAGTCAATTGGCCTAGGATGTGGATCACGGGATCTTGTCATGGAGGCGTGAGTGTTTCTTTCTTTTGCAAAACCGACCTTGTAACTTGCTCCCTAGGGTAATTTCACCATTCGGATGATTTGGGCGGTCGATTTGCCATTCGGGAACCTCCGGTGCGACGACAAGACAACTGCCCGGTTTCTACAAGGCCAGACCTCGGGGCGCCGGGGACAAGTTCTCGGAATCTTTTGGGCCTTCAGAAGAGGGGCCCTGAGCGGAGGATCAGCGGTGGGATAGAGGCCGGAGCTCCGGGAGGGTGGTCATTGGCGTCACGGCCCGGGGGCGGCCCGAGGGAAGGGCTGCCTCGGGAACTTTTGGATCCAGCCTTTTGGGGTGGGACTCTCCCCTCTTGTGAGGGATCCTGCAAAGGTCGGCCTCGTTTGACTTGGGGAAGGGTGCCAGCTCGGTTGCCACGCAGCGGGCTGCCCCGACCATTCTAATCTTAACCCTTTGACCTAGACCTTCTCAGAAAATTTGAAAATTTGGGCTGTGTCTTTGGAGATGGATTAGGAATCAGTGGCAAAAAAATCAGAATTTATTTTAGTACAATGCATTAATTGCGAATTTATGAATGTCTTGCCCTTACCAAAGCGCCCAGGCTTCTACTTGCCACATCGGGAGGAGGACGGGCCCAAACTCGTCTCAGTCCCGGTTCCCCTTGCTCCGTATTTACCGGCTGCGGCTTCTCGGCGGGTCCCAAGTGCACGAGACCAAGTCTCCGACCCCCAAAGCGCCAAACCCTTCTAGAACACGGCAGCCCGGGGGTTTCGTTTTGGAGGCCCTCTCCTTGTCGGTGGAGGGACCTTGCTTGGCCCGTGACTTGGCGATGGAGTGGGGGTGTTGGCGCGAGCACGGACCTAAAATCCCCGGAGGCTGCTTGCCCCGAATTTCCCTCTCCCCAAGGCCACGGGGACGGGCCGGGCAACCTCCCTCTCGGAATCGCGATTTGGCTCTGCCAATGGACTCGAAGCGTCGACATTGCCACAGGGACCAAGTTACGTGGCGAGGGAGAAGACCACCGACCTCAAAGCGCCAAAGTAGCTCACTTCCATCACACTCGTAGTCAATTGGCCTAGGATGTGGATGCGGGATCTTGTCGTGGAGGCGTGAGTGTTTCTTTCTTTTACCAAAACCGACCTTGTAACTTGCTCCCTAGGGTAATTTAGCCATTCAGGACGATTGGCGGTCGATTTGCCATTAGGAACCTCCCCGGTGCGAGCGACAAGACGCTGCGGTTTCTACAAGGCCCGACCTCGGGGCGCCCAGCGGTTTGACAAGTTCTCGGGGCCGTCTGGAATCTTTTGGGCCTTCCGAAGGGGGGGCCTGAGCGGAGGATCAGCGGTGGGATAGGGGCAGGGCTCAGGGGAGGGTGGTCATTAAGCGTCGCGACCCAGGAGGGCCCATTTGCCGGGAAGAAATTTGCCTCGGGGAACTTTTGGATCCCGCCTCTTGGGGTGGGACTCTCCCCTCTTGTGGGGATCCCTGCAGGTCACGGCCTCGTTTGACTTGGGGAAGGGTGCGGCTTCGGGTTGCCACCAGCGGGCTGCCCGGCCGGATTCTAATCACTAACCCTTTGACCTAGACCTTCTCAGAAAATTTGAAAATTGGGGCTGTGTCTGCTGGAGATGGATTAGGAATCCGGTGGCAAAAATCAGAATTTTTTTTCATTACAATGCATTAATTGCGAATTTATGAATGTCTTGCCCGCTTAAAAGCGCCCCAAACTTCTACTTGCCACATCGGAGGAGGAGGACAGGCCCAAACTCCGCTCAAGTCAGTTCCCCTTGCTCGTATTCACCATTGCGGCTTCTTGAGTCGGGTCCCAAGTGCAGCAGACCAAGTCTAGGCCCCCAAAGCGCCAAACCCTTCTAGAACACGGCAGCCCGCGGGGTTTCGTTTTGGAGGCCCTCTGTCGGTCGGTTGGGACCTTGGCAGCGGTGACTTGGCGTGGAGTGGGGGTGTTGGCCTTGAGCCGCGAACCCTAAAATCACCCGGGAGGCTGCTTTGCCCGAATTTCCCTCCCCAAGGCCACGGGGGCGGACGGGCGACCTCCCCTCTCGGGGTCAGCGATTTGGCTGCGCCAATGGACTCGAAGCGTCGACATTGCCACGGGGGACCAAGTTCCGTGGCCCGAAGACCACCCGGCCTCAAAGCCAAAGTAGCTCACTTCCATCACACTCGTAGTCAATTAGCCTAGGATGTGGATCGCGGGATCTTGTCGTGGAAGGCGTGAGTGTTTCTTTCTTTTGCAAAACCGACCTTGTAACTTGCTCCCTAGGGTAATTTAGCCATTCGGACGATTTGGCGGTCGATTTGCCATTAGAACCTCCCGATGTGCGAGCGACAAGACGCTGCCGGTTTCTACTGGTAGACCTCGGGGCGCCTACAAGGCCGACCTCGGGTCACATATAAATCTTGGCGTGTCATATAGAGTAGGGCTCACGTCACATCGTCACACATCTGACGTCGAACTGCGGCGTCCTCTTCGTAAACATCCACTGGCGAGACACAAGGTCGTCCACTGTTTGACGGGAAAGCCACACTGGCGTCCACAGCGGATGGGCCAAGCAACCCTTTGATAGACCTTCTCGCATCGAAGCGGCGATGGGATTAGGCGTCCACTGGCGTGACACATTAATTGCGTCCATGGTGCGTCCGGTGGCGACTTCTACTTGCCACGTCGCGACTTGTCGTCCCGGTTCCCGCACCCCATTTGCGGCTTCGTCGCATCGCGGCGATGTCTGCCCCAAAGCTAAACCCTTGTCGTCGCGTGGCGTCGCATTTTGGAGGCCGTTATTTGCGACCTGTCGCGTGACTTCGAGCGTCGCCAAGCCCGTCGCTAAATGTCCATTCTCTTGTTGTGTACATATAGAGCGGCATTAGGAGACTTGGCCTTCTCTATCATTGCCAGGGGAAAAAAATTAAGGAACTTTTCCATATTCAAAGTGGTGAAATAGACTTGGCTAAAGCATGCAAAAAATTGGGGTGAAAGCTTCTAATGTTTAGCTAAACTTTCTAAATTTTGCCCACACATGACGTTTGGCTAAACTTTTATTTAAAAAAAAAAAAACTTCTATCTTTTGACTATTTTGCACTAATTTGAGACCTAAATATTAATGACCATAATAAATATAAAGGCTATAGGATAATTTGGCTAAATACACTAAAATTTCTAAAGCTTCTAAGCTTTGTGTAAACATTCAAATTTTGGCGGATTACTTTCTTGCGATTAGCGGAGGAAATGGGAGTTGGCTAAAAATTTATTTTTTTAGCCCAAAGGCCATAGTTTGCCAATTTTTTTCGAACAAGGCCAAAATTTAAGCCATTTCTAAGTTTAGCCACTAATTTTTTCCATGCTATCATGGCTCGAAGGGTGAGTATGTGGTCCCTTATCAAACATGTTTCTTGCGACTTGGCATTCCTCGTCCCACCAAAATTGCAAGGTTTCTTTGCATAAGTGTTTCTTGGAAAATCCAAACACCTTTCCAGCAGCTAGTAGCAGCAGTTCCGAAATTGTTTCGCATCTTCCACAAGATGGCCTGACCAGGACGTTTGTGCCAGTAACTCCTCCACAAGTCCCCTGTATTAAGCACTGTATGTGAAGTTTATTTTCAGCCTTGGGTGGAAGCTTGGGCTCTTTGCATATGGATATGGGCTTTGGCCTTAATTGTCAAGTGGGCGGGCATGGTGCGAGTTAGGCATCTTGTCTCCTATGAAGAACTCTCAATGAGATGCATTTTTAGCTAGGAGATGTCGATTGTGCTTGCCCTTGTATGGTTCATACATGTGAATTTCAGGGGCTTTGGCTGAAACAAGCATACCATTCAAGATCTTGGTAGGCATCTGGTGGCAAACTCGGAGGGGATTTGCACTGTGGCATTAGTAGTGTGATCTTCGAGGATGCGAGATATACAGGATCTGCTATCTCATTCAATTTTGCTGAAATATCTTCAAAAGTTCTTGCTTGTTGATTGCTTGTAAGCCCATTGCAATCTTCTATAATCAACACATCACCACAGCTGGCGAGAATTCCATGACATCAGGCGAGATAGCGAGCGGATCATCCTTATTTAGCTCATGGTGACTATGGATGGATGCATTTGATGGAGCAAAATAGCGAGATAGCTAAAATATATTGCGTCCCATTGTTTTAATTTTCAACCATATGAGCGCTTGTTTACATCTTCTTTGATGAGTTGAAACCATGCCCTACATTAGCTTTGCCATAAGCGACAATACCTCCAAAGCCCCGCCCGACCCATTGTCAATTTTTCATTACATACTTGTCCAAAGCAAAACAAAGTTATGGATGTCAGATAAAGAAGCAGGCTGGTGTGCCCCAAGTCTCTGTGAATAATGACATATCATTTTGTTTCGGGTCTCATATGTAGCATCTATTTTTTGCTTGGTTGAGTCCATGACAATTCCAATAGCTTCTTGTCAAGGCCTCTATTAACAATGTTCGCCGTTCTCTTATCATATGTTTAAGATAGCTATTACATATTTTTGTAAATAGCTTCTAAGGTGATGTTTCTTTCTGTAAGTTTTTTTTTTTTGTTTTTTGGAAGACGTCAGACTTTATTAATCACTCTCAAACAATACATGATACAATGCAAAACCGGGGAACAAAAACCAGTGGATAAACAGACCCAATTGAGCAAAGCCACTTGTCTAAGCATGATAACATAATGGAAGAAAAACCACTTTCTTCTCACAACAGAGAAAAGAATAATACACATATATCTTAAATACAAATAAACAACCAGACCAAAGTTCCACATCCATAGAATCACTAAGAGCAAGTGCACTTGTCTTTTGGTGTCTGAATGCCACTAGATCATGCAGAGGGACGTCCGCAATAACAATGATAGCGGAATCTTTGGAGCTCTGGGGCCGAACAATCGGGAGGAGGTGAACTATTCTTGCTACATGATAATCTAAAAAGCGGATGCACTAGAAGGAAGTGGTAGTCGCGGAAGCAACTGAGGAAGACACAAGAGGCAGTATCTTGGTGAATTAAGCTGAAGGAGACACATCGAGAAGATGACACAAGAGGACATGTATTTGAAGAACATGCTATCGACATCTTTGTAGAAACAAGCGGAAGGCGGAATCTGGGGGTATGCCTAGATCTATAAGTAGAAAAAGTTTCAACACTAGGAAACATCTTGGCAATAAGCTCTAGTCCTTTAAGCAGATGTAGTATGTATTTGAAGAAAAGAGGGTTGTTCTTAACCATTACTGACTGGGGAATAGAAACACAAGTGGGAAGGGACATGCAATTTGAGGATCATTAACAATGGAATGGAAAAGATGCATACCCCTTCCATTTGCAATAGCAGTCATGAAATCAGAAACTTGCAATTCAAGTGGAAAATATTCCAATGCAAACCAGCAAGGCATTCGCAATGCACCAGACTTACTTGGCAGAAATCCAGGAGAATAAACCTGGTACAGAAGATAATGTCCCCAAAGAGGATCAACGGCACTTTCCACAAGCTTGTCAACCACAACTAACTAGAAAAAAATTAGTATCTTTATTCGGCACCTTTAAAGATGCATAATTAGGGAGACCCAATCTCTAAAGATGATGTTTTAGCTAAAATCCAATTCTCCTGAGATCAAGAAAGAGCTTAATGAAATAGCACACAAGTGCATGGGACACAAGATTCTGAACACACTGCAAATGCACAGTGTGATCAATCTCAACAACTGGTAGGCCAGCCTGTATAAAAGCATTTGAACATTCATGTACCTCATAGAAAATACCCTCAGAAGGCAATTGAACATCTATACAATCACTTTGCGCTTACAATTCGTTAAGATATGAGCTTAGTTCCTTCTTATTGTTCTGCAACATGATATTCAATGCAACAGAGACACAAGCAAATTGACCATCATATGTCATATCACGTTTGATCCAATCACTAGATCGTGTAGAGGGTGCCCTAGCCATTGTATCAGAAGAACTCCAAGGAGCAAAAGAGGCGGGTAGAGGCCCAGCACAAGCAGATGGAACGGAGGCAGAGGTAATGCTAGGAGTAGATATGGTGGCTTTTACTTGAAAAGTCGGCACATGGATAGATTTGGAAAGAGGAGGGAAGTGATGCATGTCCACGCTCATACTAACGGGGAGAGTCAAAAGCAAAGAGAATTAAGGAGAGAATTATTTGGTAAATTAAGAAGCGTGAGAGAAGAGTTCACATCATGTCTGAGGAAGAAGAGGTTGAGGCACCACCTGGCGTTAAAGGCACCCAAGGCTGAAAAAGCGTGTTCTAGGAGGCTGGCAAACTAGGGTTTGCCATGGCGTATAGTTATTTCTCGATCCCCCTCCCTTAGTTATTATTTATTTGTATACCATTGTTTACTTATCATGTAGGTGGGTTGACCTTTTTAAAAAAGGTTTTTAGTTCTTATCGAGCATCTCAATTTGAGAGTTTTGATTTTCTAACGACTTTAATGAATATTACATTTGCCCTTTAAGCCGCTTTGGGAATTCACCTATATGTATATTGAATATGCCATTTGCGAAGATTTGGTCAGGTAAAAACCCCTTATTTACCACTTTACTAACAGAAAACCCCTTTTCATACTTCTATCAATCCCTCTGCATGCATACCCCATAAAATATTTCTGTAGATAAGATAAGATAAGATAAGATAAAAATTTTAACGTCCACTGGAAGCTCTCCGAGCTTATGGGACGGAATAGTACAAAGGGCGTAAGCCCAAACTAGAACTCAGACCCCAACCCAAAAGCAAAGAAAGGGCATAAGCCCAGACAGAAGAAGACATGGGGACTAAACCCCTTACAGAACATAGCAACTAAAGCAAAACCAAATATAACAAAACCAAGACGTGGGTAGGCAACTAAGAGTACCCAAACCAGGGATTGGAAGGCCACTGGTCGAAACTAGAGAAACTAGAAATTTTATATGTATTATCTGCCCATTTTCAACTTTTCTACAAATTTTATATATATTCCATCTCCCTTAGTGTATTTTTCATGCAACTAGTCCTATACTTGCATAGTTCTTTGGATACATATACGTAAGCAAATGCTAATAAAAAACTCCTAAAAGTATCAGCGGATGTTAGTTCCTTTTACAAATGTGCATCCCCCTTGTTTATTCCCAGGGGTTTTCCTTGAGAATATGAAAAGTTTTTTAATATTGACAATAAGCTCTTGGCAGGTACACTCCATTGTGGATTGCATATGTTAATCTTGTTGTTTTGGGTTTTGATATAACTGGATATTCCTTGCATCTTTTAATTTTTGTGGGTAGCTCACATGTGTAAGGGTACCCACTCTCAAAATGTATAAAAATCTAATGATGTTAATAAAAAGCCTATCTAGTATTCATGCAAGTCTATCACCACAATCTAAAGGAAGGAGAAATTTCACTCACCTTGAAATTTCTCCAGGAAAGTCCCCAGCTGACTGGCGGGCCACGGCGGGCGGGCAGCGAGTGGCGCCAATCTGCTCAAATTCTGGAGGCTTCAGCGGTGAATGAATTCTCAACGAAATTTTATCCACCTTAAAATTTAGCGGACAAACTTCGATGTGGCCGGATTCACGATACAAAAGAAGCAAGATCGTCTACTCGATGTGGTAGGTTCACGATACAAAAAGAAGCAAAGATCGTACTATGGTGCTTGCGTAAGAAGAAGCCACAATCTAATCTATGGCTATTGGAAGAATGGTCGGTTACGTCTATGCCACGGTCCACTATTTTAGTAACCCTAGTTAGGCCGGTAACCTAAAAAAGAAAAATGGTCGGTAGGTAGTATGATTTCCGTCTTCAATCTCGGATCCTATGGGCAAATATCACGATTTAGTCTTCAATCTTAGATCACGTGGGCAAATCTTCTTTGAAACCCTAAGATTGTGGCTTCCGGCCGAGTCAAAACTCTTGTATAGGCCACGGCTATGGCGTTTGCATCCATGGCTTCTATCGCGACAGAAGCATGAAGCCTAAAAATAAGTTGGATTGGAAGTCACGAAACAGAGATGAAGAAGTAGAGTAGGAGATGAAGAAGCAGAGTAAAAGCCGGATGGCGGCGCCGCCCAAGAACGCCGCCACAATTCAGCAGGATTTTTCGTGATATAAAAACTTGCCGAATAATGGCGAAATTTTAAGGTGGTAAAAATTTCGTCCTACATATTATTAGATCGGTTCTACATTTATCATGGCAATGTCCAACAACATGCAAGACGGACTCATATCCCAATTGCGCATTGTTTTTCCAAAAAATTGCTATTCTTGTAGCAGCAAATAAATAGTGCACAAAGAGGTTGCACAAGTTGATAATTACTGCAACTTATTAGTTTATTATAATTGCGGACATATATATATTTGAGCCCAGCATGGACTTGAGAGTTAACATTTCAGAACTAGCATGGACATAAATAGTCACACCGGAAATCGCGATGTTATGAGTAGCATATTCGGGGATGAGGACAAGGGACATGTAGGGGCTGTACAACAATGAACAATTGTTGAATAGGATCACCGACAAGGAAGAGTCGTGATTTTGCAACTGGGTATATTCGGCATTGGAGGTGGTGGAAAGGCTCAGTGGAGAGGGGAGGAATTTGGGAGATGCCACACTCTTGGTTAAGAAAGACATATGGGAGGCCAATGGAATAGTATGGAAGCCACACTTTTTGGCATGAGGCCAAAAAACAAGAAGCACTCCAGCCTTGCACAAGCTATCTCCCCTGGCCATTCAATGGCAACGGGAAAATGCAACACGTGTCCTCCTGACGTGGACACCTCACGTGGCCTCAATCTGAAGATCCCATTTCACCCAATGACCTCCTGCCACGTGGATTCCCGGCGATGGCAGCAGAAGCTCCTTGGTCTGAACCTGTCAATATATTTCTCTTCGCATTTCAGCTTTTTCTTCAGGTTTAACACTCTTCGCACAGGCACCAGTTCTTCCGTTAACTTATTTTCTTTTAAGAATGTTCGGCCGATTCTAAGAAAATAAGCTTTTCATATTTCGTCGGGATGGATTTGGACGCCAATAGCGTTGTAGCCGCTGTGGCGAATGAAGGAGTTTCGTATTCTTATGTTCTTAAGGTATTTTTTCATGTCTGTAGATCTGGTCTTTGATTTAGGGTTTATGTTGGAGCTTTTTCTTATTTTTCATCCTTGCAGGTGCAGCATTTGATAGAAGAATGCCTTGTATTGTATATGAATATGGAAGAGTGTGTCAAATCTCTGGCGGTTCACGCAGGTGTAAGGCCTGTGATAACCAGAACAGGTATCAATTGCTTTTGTATATTTGGCTTTTTTTTGTTTTTGTTTCCATAGGCGCAACTTTAAAAGCGACCATCTTTGCAACCATTTCTGCTGTGGATAGTAAATCCAAATGCGTTCCTTTTATTAATGAGCATTTGTGCTGTCTTTCAAGCATAAAAGATAAGCATGTGAGGTCTATAGTGGATCTGTCTTATACAAACTAATTGTAATTTCTATTATGTTGCAGTTTGGAAAGAGCTGGAGAAAGAGAACAAGGAGTTTTTTGAATCATATGAGAAATACAGAGATTCTAAACATGATAACAAATCTACCATGGCTTTGTCTGCAGCCAGAGCTAACCTGATCAGAAAACAGCAAGAAATAAGAAGCAAAGATGCATAGGATCTGAACAATAGAAACACGGTTTGGTCCATTTTTATTTGCCTGCAAGACTGGCATTGAAGATCGAACTTACATGGACCATTATATCTGGTCACCCCTAATGCCTTTTAACTGCTGCTGACTGCTTTACCATTGTAAATTATTAATTGTCAAATAGGACAGGAAACATTAAAATAGAAAGTGAATTGTGATTCTCCTTAAAAATGGATAGATTTGGCTGTCTTGTTTCCTTAGGAATCTTCCAAACGATGTTTGTTTTTGTAAAATGAACACTTTGTTATGATGGATATACATATGGATAAAGTATTGCCAAATGGCAGGGCTCCATTTGAGCCAAAAAATCTAGATAGACACCTAGGAATAGTTATCCATTGTACCCAAAAAATCTAAGATAGCGTGTATGAAAAGCATTGGGATGGATATCATTAAAATAGCATAAGCTTTGTATGCAAGACCTAACACTTGTGTCGTTTAGTACATTGAATCCCAGGACCTAGCACTTGTGTCGTTTAGTACATTGAATCCCACCATACGCTTTCTTTAATACTAAAAGAGAACTAGAAACATGTGCTCGACAATGCCAGGCATTACTAAAGACTAAAAATGTTGCCCAGTGTTGTTGAGGAACTGTAAATGATAAATTTGAACAATTGTTAGATTAATTCATATTAAAAAATTACACAATGAAGAACATTCGACATTTGTCATTTTTCTGCTTTTCCCTCTTGTATTTCCTCTTTCCCCTTTTCCATTATTTATTTCCCCATTTTCTTTTTACTTTTTCATCTCCCCCTTCCATTCTTTTCCTTCTCTTTTCTCCTATTTTTGTTTTATATTTTTCCCTTTCCATTTTCCTTTTCCCTCCAATTTTCTTTTTCTCCTTTCCCTTACACGTTTCCTTTTTCCCATTCCCCGGTCCTTCCTTCCTTCCTTCCTTTCCTCTTTTTCTATTTTCCCCTTATTTTTTTCCCCTCCCCGTCATGTTTTCTTGTTTACCTTCCCTTTTTTCCTTTTTTGTTTTTCCCATTTGCCCTTCTATTTTTGTCCTTCCCCTTTTGGTTTTTCCCTTTTCCCTTTTTCCATTTTCTTTTCCTTTTTGTTTTATTTTTTGACCCTTTTCATTTCCCCCCTCCCTTTTTGCCCCCTTTTCCTTCTCCTTTTTTCCCATTTTCCTTTTCCCGCTTCCGAAACCTTTGATCGTGGGATTGAAGCGAGTGAATCTCAACCATTGGATCAAAGCATCTATACCATCTAGAATATCAAATCTCGGCCACTCAATCGAATGACCAATCTCGTCCATCCAATCTAGGTTCTCATACATGACATACAAACATACTTACGTTATAACTTTATAACATACAGAATAGGATTTTAGATTTTGCAAGTGGAATAGAATTGTCTCGTGGGTTGAGGCTAAGAGACGAGAGGTGGTTGACATGATTGTTCTATGCCCATGAAATGGGTAGCTTTAATGGAGTGTGTGAATGGAACAAATTGCCTAACTATGGTACGATAAAAGTTAAAAGCATAGTTTAAGTGGATTTATATTTAGATAAATTTAACAAATAACTTATAGATAAGTATTATAGTTAAAAGAAATGCATCGCGATGGCCCCTTCACTCACTCACTTATTAGTTTGAAAACTTGTGCTAAGTTGGAACGTGTTCTGCTTGCCAGTGCTCAAAGTCCATCCTTAAACTTTTTGTAGAGATTTTGTTTAGCTCATATCTTTAGTGCTTGGTAATTCTTTCATTCACCTCGATAATCTAAACATATATAAAGCAGTTGGGTTTTTTGTTTGAACCTAATATTTTTTCGCCAGAAAAAGATGTGAGCTTGCCACCTGTCCTTGAAAAAAAAAGCATAAAAAATAATGGCGACAGGCTTTCTTGCTTCCGAAGCAATCCCCTGCTCTACTCTATGCATTTGCCGGAGACTTTGTAGCTGCGATGGCAAATCCGTCATGCATTTCTTGGGAGACTTTGTAGCGGCGATGGCAAATCCGATCTCGATTCTTGCTTCAGAAGGGTTAAGCCGCTTAACTTGAGGCATTGAAGCATCATTCCACCTTAAAAATAAAAACACCACCAATGCGAATCAAGCAAGAACTTCGGGCGAAGCGAATTGGGGCTCCAATTTTTCGCAGGAACCAAGTAAAATGTTTGGATTCAACAACCCAAGTGGTGCCAAAAAAACTAATGAATCGGGTAGAATCGGACAATGGCAAAATCTCGGACATAAAATTTGGTTGCCATTAACCCAAACAAATTAAGCTCGTGACAATTGTCAAATTGAAAAGCGAGTAATTCAAACAACCAAAAGCTGGATTCAAGCCCCAATGCGGCGGACCCAATGAAATCGATCAATGAGGGGGCTTAAAGAATGAAAAAAAAGAGGAAATGGGCCAACCGGGCACCGTTTTTCCAATCAATCAAGGAATAAATCAACGCCGGAATGGGATGAATCAGAGATAAAAAAGGATCAGTCGAGAAAAATGAAGCCCGGAATCTCCGCGGCGATGGGTCCGATCCTTGGGAAAAGGGCAACATAGATCGGCATCGATGGCTATAGCGGATTCTAGTCGGGCCATGGCGAGAAAACAAAAGGGTTAGGATGAATTAATCCCTTTTTTTTTTTTCCTTGGGGTTTCTTAGATTACGGGAATATTGCGTGAAAAGGATCCAACCATCCCGGGCGGAGGGCCCGGTTGGGCCTTACGTTTGTGCACCAACCCACGGGGATTGCACGCGATTCATAGGATTAAAAGAGTCGATATATAGCGAGGACTTCATCAAAGTGGTTATTTTGATTGAAGCGGTAAACCCCGGCGCCGAATCCGGCACCCTTTCCCTTTGCCAAATCCGAGACCCAAGAGGCCGCGGGGACGGTTTAGTTTTGACCCCCTTCCCTTCATTCAACTTCAATTATTCACTTTGGTATGAAAGTTGAAATTTAATTTATCATGAATGATAAGGTTCTAAGATGCTAACGAACTACATTACACATTTTTTCGGATAGAAACCCGATTCTTGTCAATCTATATCTTTGGAATTTCAGATTTTCAAGTCATCATCAATACGGAAGCAAGAACTATTCACACCACTAATAAGCTTAGTGACCTTGTGCTTTATCTGGACTTGGTGAACCCGGTTACAAATACAACGGAAGAGCTACTGCGGTTGTCTCGGACAACTTCTGGGGCATCTTTCAACCTTTCAATCGGGAAAAGCCATGGGAACCAGTTTTGCTTTCTTGGTGTGTTCTTAGACTGGTGTTTGTGCTTCGAGGTGCATTGGTGGGCTTAATGTATCTACCCTTTTGCGGTTGACAAACATATCTAAAGTTGCGATCTTGGAGGTATCATTTACATCAACCAAGATTATTAGCAAAGGCTGGAACATTTGTTCAAGAAACTACCCCTCTTACTTTTATGTTTGGTAATTCTTTTGAACAAATGATCTTTCTAAGAAATGACAATAATGTCATGTTTTCCTTCTTCATCGTGTGATTCGTTTTCGGATCAAAGGGGAGACGGAAGTCTGAGATCGATGCGACATCACCTGCCAAAACAAAGGGCGCCTAGTGCCTCTTGATTCAATTCTCAAAGCCCGTGTTTTCTTTCCATTCATCTGCATTAACGATCTTGGGAGGCAGGATAAGGCAGGTGATTCCTCAGTTTGTATTTGTAATAATTTAGTTGCATAAAATTTCCTCATATTTACCTGTTTCTTTCAGGTTCAGAGAAATAACTCAAAAACAACATATTACTCTAAAATCCTGAAACTTCAGTAGCATAAAACAATGACGTTGCTGCAAAACGAGACATTTTGGTAAATCAATAAAATATAATCCAAAATATAGAAAACTCTTAGAAATTTATCAAGATCACATGGTCAGGTACTCAAGACAAGGCAACAAAATGCAGGTTCAAATCCTACATGTTCTAGCATGCATAGACGAGTTGGGGAAGAGAAACGTTCGTAAGGCGCCGCGATAAGTTTCTTGTATTTGTTATTTTGATGCACTTTCATCGCATTTGTTATTTTGTTGTGATACTTTGTTCAGATTCTATGCCCCCAAACAACAAAGGAATAAGGAGCACCTAGAAGAATCTATGTATGATAAGGGGTTCTATGAATGGCAAGAAGACGATATTAGAAAGTGGCAGCATTCTGAGTCCGGTCGACAAAAGCACTCAAAGACAATGCTTTCCTTGGTGCTGGCCCGGTTGGGTTGATAAATTGTGCTTCCATGTCTATTTGATTCAATACAAGAACTCTTAAATTCTTGCTCTTAAATTCTTCAAATTCTACAACTTTTTATCACATTCAAACACTGAAACATGGCTACATTTTGTATGCAGAAAACAAAAATCTAAAATCTTTGTTTTGGCGTGTTATGGGACATGTGTTATTTTGAATGGTTTATATGTTCATCATGGTGTTTTTTGAATTTTGATTTTTTTTTCTAACCAAAAAAACAAGATCTTCCATAACACACCAAAACATGCAACATATCGAGAGAAAAATTTTTAGTATCGCTACTTTATTTGAAGTTACAACATATCTAAGAGAGTTCTTTTTCGCTTTTGAAATGTAGATGCAAATAGCTCAAAAGGAAATCATTAGCCATGTACATGAACATTTTTACATGATGGTTCGCTGAAGGCGCAATGTGAGGCATTGTCTGCTATTTCTGTGCATATTTCTCTCCTCAGGTATCCGATACGGATCGTAGGGACCCCTCCCTCTCGCAACCACGCCCATAGCTTTTCCAGAGGCACAATATCAAAGGCTTTGGCAAACTCTGGCGACAATACAAGTCCACGCCTCACGGTTCCCTCTTGTCCTCGATCAAGGTTATAGCGTGAAGATGTAGTCAATGGTTGAGTGCCAGGGCCTGAATCCTGCATGTGTTGGGGCACACTTACGCCACCTCGGCCCGACCAATCAAGCTGGCTGCTCAAGAATTTCAGCTAGCAGTTTGGTGAATACTGAATTGACCATGATCATCCAGTAATTGGTCGGGCAATGCGAGTCACCTGCCATGTAGATGTGCACAACTTTGCTAGCGGTCCACTGTGGGGAAAATCCTTTTTGTAATGCCTTGTTGAACAAGGTAGTTAGGCCTGGTGAGATGGGTGGCCCGTCCACTTGAGCAACTCTGCCAGCATGCCATACAAGTCTGACGCTTTCCCATTGGCAAGGCGGCGCAAGCCCACGAACTACATCGGCATCCACGATTTCAAGCAGGGCCATCTTGGATGGGTACACCTGTCACGGGCACCTTGGAGATTGTAGAGCTCTTGCGCAAGTATTCCCTCAATGTTAGAGTGATGTTCCCACAGAGGTTGTGGCGGCTTTTCGAGCACCCTTCACCAAAAGGTCGTGGTGTGGCGGATCCAAAAAAGAGATAGCAATGTATTTGGCTTTCTTAACTACGGGCCTTGATCTTGTTTGAAGCGTCTTGGCCTTGAAGCGGGCCCATGATTGATTGAAGCTAGCATTTGTGTTTCTTGCATTCAGATCAAACCACTAGTTGCATGGGAAGATGGCGGTTCCCATGGTCCAGCGAGGGTGGCCTCTTCAGAAGCATCTCTCTCACCAGTCCCTATAGCATGTCAATCAACACCCCGATGTATTGCTATAGCTTGGGAGTAATGAGCTCTGGTAAATCCTTCACGAGGATTTGGGCATAAACCTCCACTTTCGTAGGCCAAAGCATGGCCGAAAGGCTTGGCGGTGCTATGGCACCCGGGGTCCAAACAGTCTGCCAGGGCAACTGCAGATATAGTGATAGGTGATCTGAGTCGACCTCCTCTTCCTTACTATCTGTTTCCTACTCAACTACCAACACATAGTCCACCACACTGGATCCACCACCCTTGGTTCTCCTGTCTGCAAGTGTTCATGTCGGAGGACAGCCACTATGCTGATGAAATGCGTAGTATCTAGGTTCATAGAATAATTGGCTGAAGGAATTTTAACCATGCATGCCATGGTCTATTTAATGTATTATACATTTAATTACATATATAGCATTTGGAGGAATGGTTAGTCGATGAATAGTGTCATCGGCCAGGTAGATACAAAACCAAGGATCTAGCAAACGGTGAGGATCTTGAATGACTGAGATAACATACCAATTGCTTAAGTGCTCAGAAAAACTACATTTGTAGAGTAGATGGGATTGGTTGAGCAAAGTGTGAGATAATCCGAACTGAAGATTGGCCAAATTGTAGTGAAGTGCTTAAGAGATTTGAGTTTGACACTTATTCAATTATAAAATAACATTTGAACTAGGAAATAAAGTTTCATTGAAGTCTAATTTTGCCACATTAGTTATAATTGGTATCAGAACATGCTAAATACAATGTCAACTCGATTTGAAGCCACATTACTAAGCAGTGTAGATGTATTCAAAGGAGTTAGTGGTTTTCAGATTTGGAAAGAAAGGGAGATCATTCAACTAGGTGAGAATACAGGTGAAAGTACAGTTGCAAAAAACAAAACTAATGCTGATGCAAGTAGTTCTGCAGCAAGGATCTCACTAACATTAAAGGCTACTGAAGTGGATGAAGTGAGTAGTGGAGCTCATATGAAAGATCACATGAAGGAGAACCAGGCTAAGGCGATTATACTGTGCAAAGTGGCACCAAGATTAATGCTAAAACTCAGGTCAATGAGTTCCAGAGATGCCTGGAACTACATGAATAGCATGCATGAGGTTAAGAGCTCATCACAGATTGATGTTCTTCAAAAGGAATTGAGGAAAATAAAATATGAAGAAGATGGATGTTACTGTGTATGTTCCATAAGTTTAACTCATTATGTGCAGATCTGGCCGCTGCTGGAGCAACTATGACGGAGAGCCAACAGGTACTAGCTATTTCCAAAATGTTCTCAAAATGTGGAACTTTGCCCTACATTTATTAGAACAGTTGCAAAAAATAGAGAGGAAGCAGAATGATTGGCCAGAACTGAGATAGAGCAAAAAAAATGAATCAGATGAAGATGAATATTCAGAAAAACTTGAAATATGGTGAATCAGGACATCTCAGCGCAAATTGCCCTAAAGGCAACCAGAATGCAAGGACTTGTTACAATTGTGGAGGGTTGGGACACTTTTCTTCAAGGTGTCCAACACCAAAGGATTTTGATAGAGGCAGGGGAAGGGGAAATAACACAGGCAGAGGAAGAGGAAAAAGTAAACATGTTATCTTTGTGGACGTGGATGATGTAAACTCAGAAGAAGAGGTAACAAATAGTTTCTGCAATTTATCAAGTAAAATTCATAATGCTAAGATTGCTTCATTCATTATAGATTCAGGAGCTGAACGAACAATCTTAAGCTCAAATAAACTACTTCACAAAGAAGAAAAGGAGAGGCATCCATGCAAAATCTGTTTGGGAGATGGGAGAACCAAAAAGGTTGAAGCTGCTGGGTTCTTGAGGTTATTTGATCTAGAAGGGAAACCTGTTGATTTAAAAAAAGGTTTTATGTGTTGATGGCATAGTAAAAAATCTGATTTCAGTTTCACAGCTAGTTGACTTGGGATTTAGGGTACTTTTTGATAAGTACCTATGTAAAATTATGAAGGATAATAAAATATGTTTTCTAGCCAAAAGAATTGGTGATTTGTTTGAAATGCATACTGCAGATAGTATACCAACTGTGAATAGTGTGTCAGTAGAGTCTTTGAAGCTATGGCACAAATGTTTAGGGCACACTGGTATAAGCACAATTAAGCAATTAAACAAAATGGGATGCATTCATTATAAAAAGGATGAAGATAAATATTTTTTTTGTAGAGGTTGCATGCTGGGCAAAAGCAACAGATTACCATTTCCGAAGAAAGCACAACGGGCAAAAGAGGTTCTTGAATTAGTGCACACTGATATTTCTGGTCCACTAAATGTTAAGAGTTTAAATGGGAAGATATACTTCATTACTTTTATAGATGATCTTCTACGCCAGAGCAAAATGCTCTTGCTTGACAAAAGAAAAGTGAGGCACTAGATGTGTTTAAAATTTATGTAGCAGAGGTTGAAAGGGACACTGGAAAAAAATTGAAATGCCTAAGATCTGATAGGGGTTACGAGTATATCTCAAGCAAATTCAAACAATTTTGCATGCAAAATGGCATAAAGAGGCAACTGATATGTAAGTTACACCCCAACAAAATGGGGTCGCAGAAAGGAAAAATAGAACATGTCTTAATGCAGTAAGAGCAATGATCAAGCATTCTGGTCTGACCAATAGACTGTGGGAAGAGGCGCTTAAAACAACAATTTACATAGAAAATAGATTGCCATCTACAAGCACTGGAGGAAAATTGCCAGAGGAACTTTGGTCAGGAAGGGCACCCGATATTGAAAGGCTCAAAGTCTATGGCTACCTAGCATATGTGCATCTGCCAGAGGAGATAAAAAGAAGAACTAGATGACAGGGCAACCATTGCGTATATGGTTGGCTATGATGAAGAGTATAAGGGTGTTTTTTTGCTAGTGGTGTACAAAAAAACGAAATTCAAGCACTAAATCAGCACCTTCATAGGCAACATGTGTGATCAGGGCTTCACATTACCAATATGCTCATTATGTTATACATAACTAAAGAACATTCCAGTATTTTTTGAAGGGCAATGAAGGGCAAGGGAAGGGCAATGAAGGGTAGCTTGAAGGGCAATCAGCACCCTATGTCCTGGACTGCTTTATTGTACACCACCAATAAAAAAAGACCCATAAGGGGTATCGGCTGTATGATCCACAAAAAAACCGTATACTAGTCAGTAGAGATGTGAAGTTTGTAGAAGAACAATAATACAAGGAAAAGAACATAATGCACAAGGAAGAAAGGACACAACCAAAGAAAATCTGTCATCCTAGTTATGAAAATGATGATGATGTAGATGTATCCAGTCATGACAACAATGATGATATGCAACAGATTGGACAAGAGATGGAAGAGCATGAGCAAGTGATGGAGTTACATGATAATAGAGATATAAAAGTCCCAATAAAGATAACAAAAAAGAAAAGAATCGAAGGAGAAAGATTGAAATCTAAGCTCGCTGAAAAAGGTATTGTTATTAAAGATCTAGGAAGAGAAGAAGGTGGCAGAAGCAAACAGCTTCGAGAGCAAGATGACACAGTGCACGCACTTATGACAATAATAGAGGACAATATACCTCTTAATTTTGAAGAGGCTATGAATGATGAGCATAGTGAAATTTGGAAGGCAGCAATGAGAGAAGAAATGATGTCTTTTAAGAGGACAAGTACTTATGAAGTGGTAGAAAAGCCTGAGGGCAAGAATATTGTTGGAAACAAATGGATTTACAAATAAAGACATTACCAAATGAGAAACAAAAATCAAAGCAAGGTTAATCGCACAAGGATTCTCTCAGAAAAAGGGAGTGGAGTACAGTGACACATTTTCACCTATTGTGAAGATGTCAAGCATCAGAATGCTTTTGGCTTTGGCTAATGATTTAAATTTTGAGATGCATCATATGGATATGTGATATGGTTTAAGGTTAATAACTAATAATGATGCTCGGGGGAGTGGCCTTGCATGGAACAATATTTATTGATATGATCAAGTAAGAAAGTCATCCAGTATGTCTAAGCCTTGCTATTATCAAAGAGAGAGCTAAAAATAAACCTTGACCTTTATTTAGAGGCAAAAAGGCAAAAAAAAGGTATTGTTGCCTATAAATAGAAGGACAACTTTGAGATGTGATATCTCCGCAACCACAACTCAGAAATCGGCGATCCTTACCTTGTTGGAAAGCTCTTGAAGTCTAGTTTCCAGATTGGGCTTGGTTGTCCATAGATTCCTTACGGTTTGAAAGTTATGCCCAGAAAGGTGCATAAGGGTCTGAGTTGACTGCACAGCTAGATCTGCTTCTTCCTATGTTGATGATGAGCCTAGCCTTACCTTCTAGTATCTTCTCTTGTTCCTTGCTTGATCATATCATTAGAAGGAGTTCATGTAACACCAGTGGTTGGTGGCTAGAAAGAGTTTGTTCTTATACAGTCTTGCGGAGTAGCTTGACTTGGTGATATCTCTTCTAGTTGGTCCGGTTGGGTGGTAAAACGAGTACCCTGTGGTATTTTGCTTTCTAATTAGTTGATGAATTTGCAGGAAGATTAGAGCATTCGTAACAATATGAATACGACATCCTTGAATATTGAACTTGATGAGGAAATATTCATGAGAGCAGCTCCAGGATATGAGGAGGATGGGAACAAAATTTGGAAATTAAAATGAGTTGTTTATGGCCTAAAATAATCAGCAAGATCTTGGTATACGTGCATAGACAATTATTTGACTGGATAAAGTTTAAAAAACTAGTTTCACGTGGAAATTTATACATGTTCAATGAAGATGATCAGTTTTGCATAGTTGCATTATATGTCGATGATAGCATAATGATAGCAAGCAATATGAAAGTTCTAAATATTTGCAAAAGGCTGTTGAATGCAAGATTTAAGATGAAAGATTTAGATGAGTTAAAAACATTTCTTGGAATTGAAGTCACCAGATATAGAGAAAAGAAAATACTGCATTTGACTCAAACAACAAACTTGACGGCATGTTGAAAAGATTTAAGATGAATGAATGTAATATAGCGAGCACTCCACTTGTCCCATGCCACAAAATAAGTGATGAAATGTATCCCAGAACAAAGGAAGAAATGGAATATATGAACAAAGTTCCATATATAGAGAACCTATTGGTTGCATGCTCTATCTGACTTGTGCAACTCGTCCAGACATTGGGGTTGCAGTGAATTTGTTGAGGAGATATAATAACAACCCTGGCCGACAACATTGGGTAGCAGTTAAGAGAATCTTGAGGCATTTGGCAGGCACAAGAAATGTTGGAATATGTTACAAAGAAGTAGACCACAACCTACAAGCTTATACAGATGCAGACTGGGCTGGAGATTTAGACAATAGGCATTCAACTTCAGGTTATATGCTTATGCTTGGAGGAAGTCCCATCAGCTGGAAATGCAAGAAACAATTATCAGTTGCCCTTTCAAGTGTTGAGGCTGAGTACTGTGCAGCAACATTGGCTACAAAAGAAATTGTTTGGACTGCAAAGTTTAATGGCATAAATTGGATTTGGAGATGAAACCCCTATAGTTATTTTCTGACAGTGCAATGCAATGACACAAAACCCTATCTTGCATGAACGATCTAAACATATTGAACTGAAGCAATATTTTATCAGAGACATGGTACAGAAATAATACATTACTATGAAATATGTAAGAACAAAAGATTAACTTGCTGATATGTTAACAAAAGCATTGAGACAGCCAAGGTTTGAGTTTTTGAAGGAAAACTGAGAACACACAGGACATCATTGGAGCATCTAGATGGGAGAAATACCTTGGGAAACTATATAGGACAGGGGCATCCCCAGCACCAATACCCGAATTACGAGAGATGGATGGACCGTGTTTCAGCATACAGGAAGTAATGCCAGCACTAAACAGGATGGCTAATAACAAAGCCCCAGACCTATATGGACTGACTGCGAAATTACTGAAATGTGTAGATACAGCAATAGGGAAACAGGTTACCGACATTTACAACAAGGTCATACCCTTACACAAGGGGGGGAGCAGGCAGGAACCTGGAAACTACAGGACAATAATGGTGAGCTCTATAACAGAGACTGGGGCCTTTTCCGCCCCAGTCTCTGTTATATCCCGTCCTTTGTTGCTTATGTGTCCCTATTTGTACATTGACTGCCCTGAACTTATCCTTTTTCTGTTCGCGTTATGTCAAGTTAGGATGGGCATATTTGCCCTTTATTACAAGATCTGGACCGTACATAGCGATCCTCGTTTGTGGGGTATACATGTACAAGTTTTTGTATACTGTATATTAAGGTTTGCAAAATACTATAAGGTTTGAGACAATGTACTTAATGGTGTTAATTTTGTACATGTATTGTAAATTTTTTGAGGCTCTCGCTGCCCTACGTAACCCCCCGTGTGAATATGCACCCAAACCAAAGGGGGTTTAAGGGGGATTTTAATTTAAATGTGTTAAATGCAATGGTTTGTGTTAATAATGTTAGTTGTGTGTTAATGGTTTGTGTTAACTAAAAATTTTTTTGGCCCCTTCGGGGCCTTAAGGATGGTGCAGAGGTGTAGATATAGACATTACCTAATACTCTAATGATGGATGGTTGGAAAAAAAAATTTCAGCCCTTCGGGCCCTCATAAAACGAACAACATCTTAACCTTTGATATAAGTTCACTAGAATCAAGGCAGGGTGGCCATACAACATCATCGGTAGAATACTCATGCTAATATTTATGTTATCATTTGCATTGAATAGCAATCCCATTGTGATTCCATAGAAAGACATATGTGCCTCTCCCCAAATATGCAGCACTGGGGATTTAGATATTTAAAGTATGACGTGCATAACAAATAGTCTGGTAATAAAACAGAGTTATACTTCTCATTTCACATCTGGATTACACAGAATATCCACAGGTTTTATATTATAAATACGCTATGATCACACACAGCTTGGTAATGAGCAAGAATCTATTCCTAGTTAGTCATTTTCATTGTAGCAATATCGGATTTATCTGCCTCTTTCAACCTGCAAGGCATATCTGATGTTAAAGAACGTGGATGTATCAGTTGCTAAAATATAGAGGAAATGCCTTGTATAGAGGTGGAATTCCAATATCGATATCAAAGTAATTCTTGGTGCAAACGTTCTCTTACAAGTGGCTTTTGCACTACATGCCAGACACACATAGCATCTGACAAATGCATAAAGAACTCCAAGAAATGAGAAAATGGTATCAATACATTACCCGATATGTAAAGAAAAATGTAAGCGGCAATGAATGTTTATATATGAGCCATCTATATCAAAGCATCGGTCGAATGATAATTTTATAGTATCGAAGCATGTCTTTAGAGAACTCTTCCCTAGCGGTAGCCAAGGAACATCTTTGACATTAAAGAAACATTGATATACCTTTGTACTGAAGTCCCAATGCGAGAATAAGATCCACGTAGCTCTTGGGTTTTGTATATTGCAAAGCATCATCCTTCCGTTCTACATTAAGGAGTTTTTCCTTCAATGGTAAGATCGCCTAGAAGAGCAACTGTACTCATGTCAATTTCAATTGGATATAGAACATAAGCTTCATACTAAACAAGCACTCTTAATACCTAGAACTGGCGGTCTCTGCCCTGCTTTGCACTTCCTCTTGTTGATTCTCTTTCCACAATAAATATTTCTGTAAAAACATCCCATAGCATATGCCAAAGAAAAGAAGGAAAGGGAAGACCTGCTTCACTATCACAATGGCGATGGAGAAGCTCTGGAGATGAAGACGAAGGTGCTGCCATTATGCCCGAAATACAGTTTATTTCCGCCCTGCAGAGGAAGACAATGAGCTTTTGGAGAGACAAATTAAGGAGCTACGATTTTGGATGAGCTCTGCAAATGTCTGTTTTAGGGCAATAGGGAATCAAACATTCCACCTCAAAACTGGAACAAGAGAGAAGGAAAAAGCTTATTTACTTGATTGAATAGCTAGAGAATAGTATTCGATGTGAGGCCCGAACCTGGGAAAATAATCTGTCAGTTAGAAATCGGAAGTCCCTGGATACGTTCTGTTCTTCCAGTTGAAAGGCGGAAAACAAATCTCGATGGGAAGAAAGATAGCAAATTTCAAAAACCCTAAAGTGAAGGCATGGATCTGAAAATTAGCAAAATAATCCCACAAATTTCTATAGGAAAACATGCATACAAGAGCACTCGCAACCACTCGATCTCCCCTCTTCAACAAAATCAACGGCTAAAAAACAACGCACTCTAGAAATACTAATTAGTACACCTAAACAAATACATCAACCAAATCATATAAAAACCATTGAAAAAAACGTACAAAAGTACAAAAGAAACCCCCTGTTATTGTGCTACATATTTCTCTTCGCCACCTTCACATCTAGTATCACCTCCGATGATGTTGCCCATGCTTTTTGGTAACTTTGGCCTGTAATCAATTTTTATAGTTCTTGTTGATGCGGGTTTAGCCTGCTGTTCGTTACCGCACGTCCCTTCGTTGTTACTCTGATTGTAGACTTTATCTGTTTAACTAACCTTCCTATATTTTCCCATAAATACACTTACTTGTGTCCTTTAATTGTCCAATGTTTCCACTACTCGTTTAACCTAGATGAATTCCGCCCGGGTTTAATACTACTATAATACCATCTATACCTTTGTGATCCTTATCAAGAAAACAAGTAACAGAATTTTACAAAGCAATTCTGGCAATCAAAATTCCTTCATTTCAAAGATGTCTTCGAAAATACATGATTAAGTTTTTGTCATTCTTCCCGAATTGCCTCGTATCAATTACATATTTTAGTATATTCAGCCATGGGCTGAATTAGATGCACTACCTTGATCATGAGACTGATAACCTTGGATCATAAGAAAAACATATAAATAAAATAAAAAAAACAAAATATAAAAAAAAATTCCTTCCCTTCCTTCCCATCCTCCCTATCATCCCTTTCCAGCTCCTCCTGTTTTAATCACCATCTGCCCGTTCATCTTCTTTGCCTCTTGCCCGTAGACGACTCTCCTATCCGTTTCTTCTTCTCCACATTCCTTGCCATGAATGCCCTGCATATGTAATCCAATGGGTTCTTTTCGCAGCAAAAGACGCATACTTTGCCAAAATCTCCTACCAGAAGTTCGTGTCGGTAGCAAGAAGATTTCTGGATGGCTGCATTGATCTGGAGTCCGTTGAAACACTGCATCACCCTCTCTATGTCTTGTTTTCTGACTGTATCATTCTTGTCTGATATGACGCCCATCACTTCCAACAGACGGAGGCTATACCCCGCGTCCTTCATAGCCTGTGCATGGTGTATTCGGTCACAAAACAAACAATGCACTCTACCACAATTTATGCACGATGACAATCCTCTTTCCAGGCACAGGCAGTCCTGTTCACAGAGACACCATGGGCATTGCTCTTCCAATTCCGGGATTCATGGCACCGTAAGGTTGCCAGGATCGCCGGCTCGTGCTTCTTGATTGTCTGCTCTTCAGCTACCTGCTCTACCACTACCTTTTTCCCTTTATCCATAACGTTCCAAGCTCCGAAGGCGGATCGAATCAGATGCTCTGGTCGTGGCAGGGTGTGGCCGGAGCTACCAAAAATCCTGAGGGCGGAGCTCCATTCTTCTTCCTCCCTTTATTATAAGGTGTTAACTTTTAGGGTTACGAATCTATATTCCCGCTCCTTTATTACATCCGCCCTTATTAATTACAGGTCTTGTCTTATCCTGTCCTATTGATTTTCGTATGTGTATACACGAAGCCTCCTATTGCACCCTATACTGACATTCGTACCATAGCCTCCCGTCTCTGTAGCTGACCATCATTACCGTCTACCTCTGCCTATTGGTTATCGTGACACGTCGGCCTAATCGTATACGCTACTGTATTATTATATTACTTTTAATCTCTACCATCCCCTAATTGTTGCAATGGCACCTATTTTTTTTAACAATTTAAATTTTAACGAGTAAGATTAGCTACAATATTTTATATCGTTATTCTCTCAACGACTCTTATTTTCAAATTACCGGTCCCGGAGTTTGAGTTTCCTGAGAACGATTTTCTCCATCTGTGCTGTTCAGCGCCCCTGTTTCGGTCATCTTTCTTGTGCTATCATGATATCGTCCCTCTTTTTTGGTTCGTCGAAACAGAATTTATATATATTAACCCATACCCAACTTAGTTAATCTATGCATCATTTTTGCTGTTCTATTTTCATGGCCGTAAAGCTATTGTAAACCTAATCTTAAACAACTGAGCAGTGAAGTCATCCGACAAAAAAAAAATAAACTAAAGTAACAGCAACGGATATTCCTTAATGCAATCCCGTACTTCCGCAGCATTTTCAGCCTATTGAATTGCATGATATTCTAATGTGCAAAATACGGTACTTACCCGCAGTCGCCAATCCGCCATCTCCAATCCGCTTGAATTTTTTTTGTTAACACAGTTTCAAAGATGTATCTTACGGAAAAAAAGTCCTTTTGAATTTGTTAAACCTGAGCAGTTGAAAATTCTCACCACTGGCCATATGGATAAGCTTGGACTTTAGACTTTTGATGCAGATCCAAAAGATGTTACCCTTACATCTAGTTTTTTAGCTGCCAAGTTATCTCAAGAGCGATTTGGTCATCTTGGTGGTCAAGCATTGGGGGAATTGGACTTAATATGGTAGATGGTTTGCCTTCCATTAAGTCTCAAGTTTTAGAGTGTGATGCCTGCCACAAAGGAAAACAAGCTCATGCACCATATCCAGCACATGCCACTTATCGAGCTCAAGTACCTTTGGAATTGATTCACTCTGACCTCTGTTACATGCCAACAATCAAGTTTTTTGGAAGGAGCAAAGTATTTTCTGGTTTTGGTTGATGACTCCACAAGGTTCACTTGGGTTTTCTGTCTCAAAACAAAAGATATGATGTTTCCTGTTTTCTAGCAGTTTCATGTGCTGATTGAAAAACAGTTGGGCAGGCCTCTCAAAACACTTCATACGGACAATGATACCGAGTATGTGAATGCCAAATTTGAAGATTATTGTCATGCACATGGCATTCGAAGGGATCTCATTGTATCATATACACATGCTCAAAATGGCAGAATCGATCTTTAAAAAATCTGGTGCGTTCCATGTTGTTTCATATGCACCGCCTCCGTCTTTTTGGGAGAAGCATTGCAAACTGCAGTTTATGTTGGCAATAGAGCACCAACAGTGGCTTTGAGCAACAAAACACCATTTGAAGCCTTGCATGGGTATAAACCAAGTGTTCAACGCTTGCGAATATTTGGTTGCTTGGCATATGCAGTTCCAAATATATCTTCACCTCCGTATTCCATCAGTCCTGCAACAATGAATGACAATTTGGATGAAGCCTATGATTTGGATGTTGATCTTCAAAAATGGCCTATTAAGCATGATGAATATATCTCTTCTGATAATTTAGAATCTTCTCCTCCTGCAGCAGCAGCAGTAGCACGTCATGCTCCAGATGTTGTGAAAAGGTCTCGAAGATTGCAAGTTCTTTCTCCTATTCCTGAAGAGACTTGCAATTATGCCCTAATGGCTACATTTTTAGCAACCTCAGTTCCTACATGTTATCAAGATGCCGCAAGTATACAACAGTGGGATGATGCTATGAATGAGGAGTATTCTATGCTTATGAAACAGGGCACTTGGGATTTAGTGCCCAGACCACTCAATCAGCATGTCTTTGGGAACAAATGGGTTTATAGAACAAAATATCATGCTGATGGTACTATTGCTAAGCATAAAGCGAGGTTAGTAGCTAAAGGATTCAATCAGAAATTTGGCCTTGATTACACGGAAGTTTTTGCTCCAGTGGCACGTATGTCTACTATTAGGGCTGTTATTGCTTTAGCAACCAGCAGGGGTTGAAAGTTGTATCAGTTGGACTTTAAGAGCGCTTTTCTTAATGGAGACTTGCATGAGGTCATTTATATGACACAACCATAAGGATTCATTAAAACTAGTAATGAGCAGCTTGTTTGCAAACTAAAGAATAGTCTTTATGATTTGAAACAAGCTCCACGATGTTGGCACGAGAAGATAAATAGCTTTCTTCTTTCCCAAGGTTTCACTGGGTCTCCCGCAGATTCTAGTTTAAATTACAAGTTGGATGGTCCTCAAATTTTCATCCTCACTCTTTATATGGATGACAGGAAATGCAGATCATTTGATTGATCACATTAAACAGCAAATGCAATCTGCCTTTGAAGTTACAGACTTGGGATTAATGCATTTTTGTCTTGGCGTCGAGATTTGGCAGGACACCAAGTCTATTCAACCCACTCAAACAAAATATATCAAAGATCTTCTAGCTCGATTCTTTACGCAAGAGTGCAAGTTTGTGGTCACACCTTACGAGCAAACTCTAACGCTGTCTTTGGATTCCGATGGTGAGCATTGTAATGCTACTTTGTATAGGCAGTGGGTTGGCTCTCTCATCTATCTCACTATTACCAGATCAGACATCACGTTTGTTGTTGGATAGGTTAGTAGGTTTATGCATGTCCCTACTCAACTTCATTGGAAAACAGCAAAACATATTTTTGCTTACTTAAATGGGACTGTCAGTGAAGGTCTTATATACTATCAACAACAATATTCAGGTCTCACTTTTTATATGGATGCAGATCGGTCTTGACCTCAAAAAGTCTACTATAGGTTATGTTTATTTTCTTGGCTCTAGTCTCATTACCTGGGCATCACGAAAATAGATCACAGTCAGTTTAAGTACAACAGAGGCTGAGCTCAAAGCTCTTTGTACTAGAACTCAAGAAATGTTATGGCTGCTCCATCTACTTCACCTTCCCATTACAACAGCCAAGGTATTTGTGGACAATTTAGGAGCTATAGCATTGGTCAAAGATTACAAATATCATCCAGACACCAAGCACTTAGATCTAAAAGTTTGTTTTGTCTGAGAACAAGTGCAATTATCTGTTTTTGCATGACTAAACCTCTCATTGGTATTCCATTCAAGAAGATGAAGGAGTCACTAGGTGTTAAGTCACTTCAGTCTTGAATTCATGTTAAAGTTCTATTTCAGCAGGGGTGTTAGACATAGGAAACATCACTCTAACTTCAATGGTCCAGATGATGCCACGTGTCATCATCTGGCACATTAGAATAATCACTATAAAAGTCATCAATTAGGTCACGTTGTTTTCACCTTGTATTTCTCTTAATAAATACAATCCATTTTTTGCGTTTTCCCTTTTCTAGGTTCCAAAATTGTTTAGGTGTAAAGGGTTAAGAACTCGTCAATAGAGAATGAGGCAACATTTGAGATGTTGGTAAGTCTAATTTAAAGTAGGAACAAGGTGAAGGTAATAGAAACCATTATTGTAAGCTTCTCTTCTTGTAGGCTGTCAATAAAACTACATTAACCAGTTTTCCATGAATCTTCTTTTCAATATTTTTTATGCATTTCAAATGTACTAGCATCCAAATTCCCTAATGTCAGTCAAGCACATAAGCATCTGTCTCGAATAAATAAACTCCTCACACGTTTTGAAATTAGACTCAAGAACAAATAATAGAACCATCTCTTCAGCCAACATACATCAAATGTTGAATAATGGGAATAGGTGCAGGAAGGGCATTGCCAAACCCAATCCTAATCAAAGCTTTAAATCTGCTCCAATGTCATAAACCTGAAAACAAGAGCACTATCTACATTTAAGTATTTAAGATCAAGATTCCAGTCAAGGAATATAGGTGGTGGTACTTCAAAAGTTCGAGAGAGAGTGGGAGAGAGAGACGTAGAACACCATAGTAAAAGCTAAACCCATTGAAGGCAAACCTTAACTAAATAAATGTAAGACAGTGTAATAAATGTGACCATAAGGTATTCCTTTGGAAAAAATTAACTATTCACATTTAGACAGACAGAACAATTCTACTCCCTTCTGAGAAGGCAACTTTTGTTGTCCAAATACATCAAAAGTCAAGGCCTTTGTTGTTACCTGCATCCATAAAAAGCAAACAAACGAAGTCAGTTGCAATCCATATTACAGCTGTCGTAGCAAAGAACCAGTTGTTACCCATGTGCAACCTTTTTTGTATTTATGAATGCAAATAAATGATCAGTAAAATCACAACTACATCTATGTAAATAAACCCAAGTAAAGCTTAGGTTTAAGCAACCCTTGAAACATTCACGGAGCATCTAATTGATTTCACTCATACGGCAAATTATCGACTATTAGCAATCTAAAAGTTGTTTCTATGTTATGTCTAGAAACTGGAGTGATTCTGATCTGTTACAGCAGATTTAGACAATACAAAAAGCAACCTCGTAATGTGAAGATTGGTTTGCACCAGATGGTCATGTCAGCCATTCGGTTGTATCATTAATTATTCAAAGCTTAAATCTCAAACAAAATAACTACAAGATCAGAGAGAGTTAGTCTAATTTCTCGCAAACATCAATCATACTCAATAAATCAGGCCTGCAATAAACCTTTAACTCAGATCAGCAGTGGAGGCTTATTTTCGCAAAATAGTAGAAAAAAAAACACATTACCCATAAGCCAGGTTCTCATTTCTGAAGGTTTTAGAATGGTTTCCTATAGACATAGCATGCAATTTATGTGAAAGCCTGATCATTTGATTTATGATCTCAGTATACTTATACAATGCAACAATATCTAAACTGCCAGAAGAGTTCTATTGCAAATATAATATAATTCCGCTTACTATAGCAAAGGGCTGGTGTACCATACCTGATTTGAAGACTCAGAATCTTAAGAACTTCAGTATTAAGGCCATGTTTGCACAAAGGAAATTGACAAAAATCGCTTTATTACTCCACAAAGAATTTAGTGCCACTAAGAGGGCAAAACAAGACACATGAGATAAGGGCCGAATCATGCAAGGAAGGTTAAATGCAGATCCAATAGAGTTACAATCTGTTTCGTAAGACCAATTCATGCAATATCAAAGCCCACATGGCAGTAGAAGAAATTAGAAAATTACCTGGATTGTTGCAAGCCGAATGGTAGACCATAATAGCAAGATTTGTTTCCAAGATAACCAACTACTCTGAATCGATGAGTATGAAGGCCATAATCAACAAACGGGACGGTGTTTTAGGGCAAAACCATGTCAAAAAAACCATTGACGTTCATATTATCTTGGATGGCATATTTTGGACGAATTTTGATAAGTTACATTTTGGAAAATGTTTCTTATTATTCTGGCTAGCCATTGCACAGTGGCAGCTGCATGTTTGTGCATTTGAAGCATCCGGCTAAGGGCTAAGAAGGACTAAGGGCAAACACATGTTTGTGCATCTGAAGCATCCGACTAAGGGCAAACATTTCTTTATATCAACCCAATAGCTATAATATGCATACAACGACCAAATTTTAAATGGAAATCCATTGACTACCAATTATCAACTTAGCACGTTCCATATTTAAGCAAAGGCTCAAGTTCCGTAAAGATCGTGGCTACAATGTGCCCTATGTCTGAGATGAGACAACCACAACATTTGTGAGACATCTAAAATTGCACTTTGTGCTTTAAATATGCCCATGGGAACTTGTGATTAGTGTCACGCAGAAATGAAAATATATTTTTCCAATTCATCCTTTACTTTTAAATACCAAGATTCCAAATCTAGCTCCACGAAGGCATTCTAGAGTGTTGGAGTTCATATCACAATTTGTTTATTGACTTTGAACTGCATACAATAGAAGAAATGGATCACAGACAATATCTGTATAAAATTAAGAATACAGAGATACAACTTAAGGTTGGATGCAGAGGTATAAGAGCATGCAGTTGAAGTTATATCCAGGTCAACATTCGACCTGAGGAAATGAAAAGTTCTTATGGTTAACATTTGACCTAAGTAAATGAAAGGTTCTTATGGCTAATTGTGAATCATCGAATATCAATTGTGAACCATTGAATTTTAAACAGGGGAATATTCGAAGTCTTGACGAAATGCTTGGAGCCATATTTAGTTTGAATTGGCTCGGTCCAATGCAAGATAGCCATGGAGATCATAGTGATTCCGAAAACCTGCTAGCGGCCTGGCACCACCGCCGGACTGTCAAGATAAAGAAAGATGTAAAATAGGTTAAGGTATAGACAGCAACTGTGAGCGGATTTTTTCGAAATTGAGGGAGATCGAATATAAAAAAGGGTCGTGAATTGGATATAGCTGTGCTACAGTATTTGGTATAGTCCCAAATGAACAGTACTAAATTATTATTTGAGTCAATGGCTTTGAATGACTTGTTACAACAAATAATGAGTCTACATTGTGAAATTGCTCTATGAAATAGATGTGGAATGATGTTATCTTTAGATACAAATGATTAAGATATTTTATGAGCTTATAATTTGTTGTGATACAATTATTGGAATTGTTCAAGTGAATATTTGACTTATTCTTAACTCTGAACTTCTTACATTGGTATCAGAGCAGGGTTAAGATAGAATGGCCAGTAGATTTGGTGCAGGATTATTGAATGCAATAGATGTGTTCAAAGGAGATTCAGGCTTTCAGGTATGGAAGGAGAAAGTTAAGCATGTATTACAAGTAGAAGGGCTGTGGGAGTTGGTTGAACCTAATGAGGGGAACAACAATATGAGAAGAATTGCAAGCAGAGGAATGGCTATTGCAGAAGAAGGAAGTGGTTCTTCTAATGAAGAAACTGAAGGAGTTCAGACACGAGATGTGAGTGTGACATCTAGAGGTTTGACATTAACAGATAATGCAAAAACAAGAGAAGCACAAGGGATTATTATGAGCAAGGTGAGCTCAAGTATAGTTTTGAAATTAAGAGGTATGAATCCTAGTCAGATGTGGAATTATATGCTTCTACCTATGAGGAAAAAACATCCTCACAAATAGATGTGCTAGAAAATGAATTAAGGAGACCGAAGTTTCATGATAAGGATAATGTTAATGATTTTTGCCAAACATTTGATAACATTATAGCTGATTTGGAGGGAGCAGGAGTTCATTACACACAACAACAACAGGTCTTGGCAAGGGCAGTAACTAGTCTTGGAAATATAGCCATGTTTATAAGGACATTGGCAAAAACAAGAATGTTGAAAACAGAGATAGAACAGAATAGAGTGATTGAAGATGATGAAGCTACTCAAGTTTTATTTACAAAAGGAAAGAGCAAGGATGGAAATAAGAAAAGATGGAAAATTGGCCCACGCTACAACTGCAACCGTTGCAGTATGGACATTTGAAGATTGATTGCCCTATAATGACAAAAAAGATAAATTGCTATAATTGTGGAGGAAGGGGACACTATGCATCAAACTGCTCATCTCCAAAAATGTACTCAAAGGGAAAGGAAAAGGGAGCAAGAGGAAATTCAGCAGCAAGAGGAAAAGGAAGGGGAAGATTCAGAAATGCAGAAGCTAATGTGGCAGAAGAAGTTCATCTTGAAGAAGACACAGAAGGAGAAGAAGATGAGGTAAGAAAACATTCAGCACTTATTGCTACTCATGAGAAACTTGCTGACAATGATTTTCTAATATTAGATAGTGGAGCAGAAAAGTCCATTGCATGCAACCTAAAAATCCTGAAGGAAAAGAAAGGAAGTCAAGGTGGACATATACAAGTTGGAAATGGTGACTTGCAGAAAATAGAAGATGTTGGAATTCTGGAGTTGTTCAATCTCCAAGGCAATGGTATTTTTGCATTGATAATTTTTGAAAAACAAAGTTTTACAAAGCTTGATAATGATGGCAATGTTTACATGCTAAAAAGAGGAAATGAATTTTGCATAATGGCAGTATATGTAGGGGGCACGCTGTGGTGTATCAAAAATGCGCATTTTGACGCCACATTTTGGCACCACTTTGTGGTAGAATCGGGTGGTGCATACCGAAGCGGAGATTGCGGGAGTGCGAATTAATGAGCGTCGGTTATTTTAAATTTTATGCCACGTCATTGTCCCTCATTTTGAATTAAGAAATAATCACCTCTTCTTCTGTTTTTTTGCCGCTTCTTGCCGATTGAACCCTAATGGAGTCAGAATTGAATGCCACTGGTTACACGATGAAATCTCTCCTCAAACAAGAGATTGTGCCCGATGAAGATCTAAAGAAGCTTTGGGGTGACAGAGTTCCAAATAAATCTGGCTACAGGTATTTTCCCCCAAATGTTTTTGTTCAAACTGAAAAATTAAGGCATATGTTTTCTTGTACAGGTTGAAGAATCTGAGCAATGAACAATACAAAGAGTTCATGCAAATTTACAAAAGAATTATAGGGAAGCCACATACATGGGGTGGAATGGCTCCTGGAACATGGGTAGTGGCTTATTATCTGCATATAAAGGGGGAGGCTGTTAATTGGAAGAGCTTCTCGGATTATTATAAAACTCCCGATGAGAAAGCAGAGGCCAGTTCTTCTAGACCCAAGAGAAAGCATAGGCAAATCCAACCTGACCAGGAGGAAAATATTAAAAGTGACTTGACAAAAATGATAGGGAAAAAACCAAATCAGGTTCCTCTAGACCACACATTCAATCTGAACTCACAATCAAAACAGAAAAGCAGAGCAATGTTCTGAGACCAAAACATGCCATTGCAGGTATGTTCAATTATTAGTTGTGTTACAACAGAAAAAAATCTCAAGCTTGACCTAGAGTGAATCTAGAAAAGGTAACATCAAATCCGCTTCAAGAATCAGGTATGTCTACTACCATTTTGTATCATGTTGGCTGTATTGTCATGTTGTGTCTCTATGATGCCATCTGTGGGGCATTTCGTGCAATGGATTCCAGAATGATAGATGAGATATGTGTGGTCTGGTGAGTGGTGAGTTGTTGGCATCCACCATGTCCCCCACCACACCCCACCATCTCCCACCACTACACTCTACCATCTCCCACTGCCACACTCCACCATGTCCCACACCACACCCCTCCACCACACTCCACCACACTCCCACCGCCACCACCACCCTCCACCACCACCCACCCCTCCACCACACCCCTCCACCACACCCCACCACCACACCACACCCCACCACCACACCCCATCACCACACTCCACCATGTCCCACACCACACTCCACCACCACCACACACCACCACCACCACCACCCACCCCACCACCACCACACACACCACCACCACCACCACACTTCACCACCCTGCACAATGTCCCACCACTCCTTGGTACCACCACAGCGTGTTGAGTGGTGTGTACTGTGCAGCATATGTTGTGTGGTGTGTGGTATGTGGTGGTGTGTGTGTAGAGAGTACCTTGTTTTGTGTGGTGTATGATTGTGGTTTTCCATCAGTACGTAGCTTACTATGTTAGGAGGCTGATATATACGTAGTGTTTTGTTTTGCAGACTATGGCAGACTTGTGAAGGAATAGTTGGCTGCAACATCATCTAGGTTTATAGATGCAAGCAACGATTGCAAGCAAACGAGGATAGGAAAACATGTCAAAAGAAAGATTGAGTTGATGGAGCATAAAGCATCAGAAATTAGAGCTGATTTGCACAGATGGCAATCAATCATGGCAGCAAATCCGAAAGCAGCAGAGGGTGTTCGGGTTGTAAGCGAACTAAAGGATGAAGAGCTAAATGGTACAGTGTTGCATGGGCTGAATCAATTAAATAAGGAACTAGCAGAAACTGAAATTGAGCTAAAGGCATGTGAAGACTTACTGCTGGAGCTACAACCTCGAATGCACTCCTTTAGATCCTGCACTTCCAATGCTTCCTGAGGCAGAAGAAGAGGGTGATGAAGGTTGTCCATTTTGTGGATGTTGTCTGAAATGGGAGGGTAAAATGTTGCCAGTTGTGATAGCAGAATGCAGTCACCAGTATCACATTCCATGTCTATCACACCATTTGAGGTAAATATTATCATCTCTAACCCTCGTCTAAAGACTCTATTGATTTTGAATTTATTTTGCAGACATTCTAGAACCTGCTGCAGCCCCAGTTGTGCCCACATTATGACTGAGACATGGCTTTTGGCTTTTGGTGTTCGAGTGGTACCACAAGAACCAATAGACACAAGTAAGTGCCTTAACTAATGTTTACTGATGTTGTCACAGGTCTACTGACTTAGTGTTTGCAGAATTGCAGAAATTTGAGACCAAGGATATCCAACAGTTATCCACGCCTCGATCAGTTATGAGACTGCAATATACCTCCCGGTTGTACCTAGAATACACCCCATTTGATACTTCTAAGTCAATCCCAGCTGTTGACGGCGTGGAGACTCCAAAACGAAATTTGGATAGTGAACTGAATACAGTCGTATCAAGTAAGTACCGATGCCACATACATGATTTATTTTTTTGTATTTTTCTGTGGTCTTCCTCATTTCAATTATGTTACAGAGATAAATGCTACTACAACTGAAAGCCATCACAAAGAGATTCCTAATGCATCTGTTTTAGGGGGGTTATTAATTCCGTTGAGATTCATTCTGCACGGGGTCCTTCACCAGAAAAAAGTTTTGGTGCTGAACATGAGCCAAATGCGGATGCAGGTGATGAAGTTAACAAAGAAACCTTGGATCCTGGACATGATGCAGACTGTTCAACGAGTCCAATACAACCTCAACCAAGAAAAACCAAGCGGTTAACTGAAATTCTCCTTGTTCTGGATTTTAATGGGGTTCTAGGCAAGTTTTATGACTTGAAAGAGAGGATCCCTGCATCGGCCGAGCCAGAAGTGACCCTCCAGAAATTGAACCTTCAAAAGGCAGCAGTTTCCAGGCCTAGATTACAGGAGTTCTTAGAATGGTGTTTTTCAAAATTTGAGATTGCATTGTGGTCCAGCATGGCTAAGAGTAATGTTGACTTGTTGATGAGAAAGTTGCTGCAGGAATATAAGGGCAGACTTCTTTTTATTTGGAATCAGGATGACTGCACCAACACAAAATTAAAAGTGGTTAATAAGCCAGTTTTCCTTAAGGATCTGTCCAAAGTGTACCAGAAATTCTGGAAATACCAATTGAAAAACACATTGTTGATAGATGACAACAGATATAAGGGTTCTGCCAACCAGCCGAACACAATGATATGTCCAAATAGTTTTGCTCCCGACAGGTTGGAAACCAATTTCCTTTTGGAGCAACTCAAACCATGGCTGGAGGGACTTCTGGCTGCAGAAAGTGTGCCAGCTTATGTGAAGGAACATCAAATGTGGAACATGTGGGATTCTGAAGAGTCGCGCAACTGCATGAAAATGCTCGACAAGTATTTTCATAAATGAATCTTGTAAAACTAGAGATGATAAAGCTTCGCAGATGATAAAGCTTCGCAGTCCCTGTCTATCTAAAGCCAAATACACATTTGGAAGTGGTGCTGAGTGGAACTGAAACTGCCGTGATTAGCTCCACCGACATCAAAATTTTGGAAGCTGATACGCAGTGGTTCAATGATCAATTGATCCTCCTCTTCTCAAGGTGATACTTTCATCTGATTTGTGATCATCAGGATTGTAACATCATATGCATATGTTTGCAGATACATGGAATACTACTTGATGCTCCAAGGAATGAGCCATCCCTTTCATTTCTTTGACCCTCTTTTTCACTCGACATTGTCCAAGGACACAAATAGTCAATAAGGAAACATGTGAATCTAGATAAGTGCCAGTACATGTTTTTGCATGCTTGTAATGGACATCACTGGACCTGTTTTCTGATTATAAGCCACGCGTGTCTTGCACAGAGATATAAACCAGGGATGCTCGGGCTTGCATGGCAGAAGCAGACATATTGAGAGGTTAGTGCTTGCTCATTGCATTTTGCTGTTGTGGCACAATGACAACAAACTTTGAATGCAGGTTCCTGGAATTGCTTGGACACAATAATTTCAGCTTTACAACCTCAGATGTTGTGAAAATTTCCAGAACGCCTCTTCAAACTGATGGTCATTCATGTGGCCCTGCCGTATGTTCGTTTATGCACAAATTTGTGAGGGGGTACTTGAAAGGAGTGAATATATTGTTGCCTGATCTAGTAAGTCAACTCAAATGCAGCATACAAACCAAACTCTGTTATTGACAAAGTGTGGTTAATTGCAGGTTGTGGACATTTCAGACCAGAATCTAGTTGATGTTAGAGTGTTCATGCTTGAAATTTTAAGATTAGAAGCAACAAAAGCTGGAACTGAGAGGAACATATGTATTGGGAAGTATGTAGGTGCATGAGTCACCTCGTACTTTAAATCACTGTATATCTTTCTTATGTACATAATTGTTATTGTAACCTCGATTCATTTGAATGAAAATTCATATTCAATCCATCTCACAAACGAAGGAATCAAGTGTTCAGAAGAATTCAAATCTTCAAAAGAAATCAAGACAAACTCATTTTCACAGCTGAAGCACAAAACTTCACATGAGTTCTGAAAACTACAGAATAGTTTTACATTTCATCATCATCAAAAAGAACTTGGGGTAAATTCTGTAAAATTTTCTCATCTAAAGGATCCAGCCTATATACAGTCATGTTCTGACATTTAGTTGGTGGCATGTGAAGTCTGATTGCACAGATCTGTGTTGTGAATACTATGCCTAAGGCGTCTTTACTGCAAAGATCATAGCTGACGGTTGATCTTGCGCCCTTCATGTAATACATACCTTCTATGACACTATCACCGACGAGAAACCATGTTCCATTGAGTTGGAAGTCTTTCTCCACTATCCATTTTGGTTTTGTGCACATCAGAATCCAAAATTCAGAATCCTCATCATTCCCTTTCGGAGCAACGACAGCAAAATTATCACCAACTCTAAGTGCCTCTGCTAACATCGTGGGATTGGAGGAGAACAAGGACCTGCTGGATTTACGGTCCTCAATGTCAGCATGCACATTGGAGGATGGTACAATAACTTGAAGTTTCCAATCATCAACATAGTGCTTGTTCACACAACTGTCCCACATGCCATCCAAGCAGTAGCTGCAGAAGCATGAAAGTTCCCTCATGTGCAACTGCAATGGAGATTCAGGATTGATTGCACGTACACAATGGATCTGCCTAGTGTCCAAAATCCTTTCTGCACCCCATGCTTTCTTTCTATATATATCCTCCACCTTGACTTCCCAAAATAACCTTTTTATATTCTTCCTCTTACTGGTTTCAGATGTGTTCATCCACTCGGATGTTCCACAAGTAAACATCTCTTCGGCAACTTCTACCACTTCATGAGCATTACCTAATTTGATGCTGCTGTATTTTAATTGCAGTTGTCTTAACCATCTCTTCAAATCAGCAGCTTTGCCATCGTATTCACCTTTCCCGTGGTTAGAACCAAAAAAATTCCACATCATATAGACATCAGTATCGTTTGTGTACCTAGCCACAAAGTAAAATGGTCTAGAAGCCTCGAATTGAGATGCTGCACCATCTGAAAACACATAATGTCTCTTTGGCACCCTTCCTTTCTGCTCCAAATATTTGTGGTGCTTCATGAAGCAGTATTGCACGAACAAAGTATCGTGTTCCCTATCATCTGATACATAGTAATGTGTTTCCTTGATAGTCGTACTGATATGTTATTTGAACCAAAATGGTAATCTGGTTATTGACCCAGCGCATCGACTGCACCTCCTCTTATTCCTTGAATGTATAGTTCTCTGCAAAATCCACTATCGAAAGACATGCATCTGCTAGGAGATTCTCGAGAAGCTCCTTAAATTGTTTTGCCTGTCATTGGTACCTGAAATTATGCAGTGGAAAGATTTTTAGACGCTCTTTCAGTTTATCCTGAAGCTCCTTGGGTTACGTCTCATTTATCCGATGCGTCGTCGGTCTCCTACGAGAACTCGAGACGCGTCTTTTTCATAGTCAATGTACTCCCATTTCACTTTCCTATTCGCCACTTTCTTCCATGGGACAGTGCGAAACTTCTTGATTCCACACAGCTCACAATCTCCAAGGATGCACGCCTTCTTGTGAAACTCATCTAATTCACTCTTTGTACACAATAGATCTCCACAAGCTTTCTGTACTTGCAATTTTATGCTGGTGTGCCCTGTATTGACCAAGTTCATGTGATCTACAAACATCGCAGGTGCAAGTGCAATTCTTCGGATGTTTGGTTCTCATCCCATTGAGTCCATCCACTAGCATTTGCATCCTCACGTCTTTGAATGCAACAAAGCAACTATTGAAGTCCTTCAATTTCACAACAAACCAGGGTTTTAGCTTCTCAAAAGCTCGAAGACGAATCTTAATTTCTGGATGTTGGTCCAGAAACCTCTTGAACAATAGCATCTGCATGAAATGAACACTAAACTGTTAGGATGTGTATACGCACCAAACCATGCACCATACCATGCCCCACACTCATCATATTCACCAGAACGAGCACCTTAGTGATGTGTACATTACCACACACCACACCACACCCCACCACACACCACACCATTCACCACGCGCCATACACCATACACCAAATATTGGAGTGTGGAGTGGTGGTGGAGTGGGGTGGTGGTGGTGGTGTGTGGTGGTGGTGGAGTGTGGTGGTGGGGGGTGGTGGAGTGGTGTGTGGTGGTGGGGGGTGGTGGTGGTGGTGTATCTAGTGGTGTGTGGTGGTATGATGTGGTGCGGTGGAGTGTGGTGGGGGGTGTGGTGGTGGTGGTGTGGTGTGGTGTTGTGGATTGTGGTGTGATGTGGTGTGGTGGAGTGTGGTGGTGGTGGTGGAGTGTGGTGTGGTACATGGTTGAGTGTGGTGGTGGTGGTGGAGTGTGGTGGAGGGGTGTGGTGTGGGATATGGTGGAGTGTGGTGGAGTGTGGTGGTAATGGACAATGTGGTGCATATGGTGGTAATGTGGTGGTCGCAAAGATGTGGTGGTAGTCTATGGTGGTGGGATAGATAATGGGGTGTGGTGGGGTGAGGGGGGGGAATAAATAAAATTGAATCCACACATATCATGCATTAACATGCACACACCCACATGACACCATGGACATAACGCACCCCACACCGCACCGCAACACCACACCACACATCACTTTTATCCTATTTCGTCTGACATAAAAAATCTGCCTAGCCTGCTCTCATAAACATTTCTGAAATTCGTACACCCTGATAATAATTACATTCCTCTTCTAATCATTAGAAAAGGATCTGGGTCCTAAATCCTGTTCCTGCGTCTGATTTTTGGCGTTTCATTTTTAATTCGAACAAGTTCATTCCGGCAACATGGTAGGGATGTTCAGAGATCACTACGGCTATTCTAGGGTGAGCGAGGAGGGCATTTGGCATATGTTAAACAGGGCTCGTGACCAATCTCTGAAGGTGGAAATGCGTAAATCCACCTTCTTTGCTGATTTCGAATCCAACCTTATGCTTGGGGTCAGATTGACAGGAAGTGAGCTCTTAGACAAGGTCCATGAGCTTATGTTACATGCTGCTACAAGGGCAGCTGGTTTATTTGTTCTCTGTCACTTGTCCGCTCTGAGTCTGCAACAGCGGGAATTACTGGTAGGGTTGCGTTCTTACCACCAGGGGATGCAGGAAGCACTGGCAAACCTCATCCTGTTAAATTCTGGGATGACTGCAGAAAGCTTAGATGCTTTAGTGCAGAAAACAATAATTTTGGATGCACCAGTTCTCGAGCCAGTCATACCAGCATTTCCTGTTGCTTAGGAAATGCATGTAAATTTAGTTCTCGGGTACAGAGCTTTCAATGGAAAGCCAAATTTTGTAAAGCCAAATTTTGTAAGATCCTTTTTTTAATATATTATACTTTCCAACAGAGCTGTGCTTGAATCTGACAAAAATTTGTCTTTATTCAACAAAAATTTGTACTTCTTAGGATCAGTTAGTTATCTATCATTCTCAAATATTTTTAGACTGTACACACACCCAGTAAAGGAGTACTCAATTCTGTCATGTTCTAATATTCCAAACATTAAATATTGCATTTCAGACTAGAGTCAACTACACACAATTCACATGCTGCATACAGTACACCACAATCACTGTACAACACAATAACCACCACATGCACCACCACACTAAGCACCATAACTAAGAAAACATGAATAACAGAAATAAACTAACCTGTGATTCCTCCGGATAGTGGGCAGCATGTTCTTCTCTTACATTTCTCTCCAATCTTCTAGTTCTAACATCCTTTGTGTTAGGAGACACTCTGGTGTTCTCAATCCAAAAATTTTAAATCTTTTCTATATGTTCATCTGAAATTGCATCGAATCTTTTAGCCCTCTTGTAAGAAACCCATTTCTTTGCCTTTTGCAGGTTTCTTAGGTGAACACCTAATACCTTTCCAAGATCTCGCTGGCTGATTTTGTCACTTGTTTGAGACCGCACTTGCGGTGGTATGAATATTGCAAGGCAGCTATTCTTGGCTGCTAGGCAAATCATTCTTTGGTAGAGAGTTTGACAGTCTGCATGGAGTCCCAGAGGCTCCTTATAACGATGCTCTTGGCTTCCAAATCCTTTAATTCTTCACCTATGAATTTTTCCAATGTTTTATCCCTCAAAAACTCAAGTAAAATTTCTTTCTTCATGCTATCCTCCATTCTCTTGTTTATGGAAAGACATTAGCAAATTAAGGACAATACGGCGTTTACTGCTTGCACTTCTTGATGAACCGGATCCTTCTGCCAATTCTGCAAGCTCCAATTTTTCTTCTCTTCTTCTTTTCCTCTGGCGTCTTTTCTTCAACATTTCTTGTTCCTTGGTTCTTCTTCGTTTTCTTACATGCGAAATGCCGGTTAGGTGGGACAGATTACCTCATTGACATCCATATCCACAATGGATTGGAGCTTGCAGCAGGGAGGGAACCAAAGAACAGGACGTAGGCAAAGAACAGGAAGGGACCAAAGAATAGGAATTTGAATTTTAGTTTTTGAAATTAGAATTTCCCCCACAAATTGGGACTCTATTCTTAAATAACGGCAGCTGAGCGGTGCCATAATTATACTTTCATACCACAAAAGTGATGGATGCAATGCCACATTTTGGGGGGCCGGGGGGACAGCCGAATTGGAACACCACAGCGTGCTTTTACCCGTAGATGACTGTATTTTGGCATCTAACAACTCAGGTCTTCTGAATAATTGCAAGGAAATGCTCAACAACAGATACAAAATGACAGACATGGGAGAACTGTCACAATTCTTGGGTATTCAAGTTAAAAGGGACAGAGCAAACAGGAGGATTTCATTGAATCAAAGTAAGTACATTGATTCAGTTTTAGAAAAATTCAGTATGAAAGAGTGTAATGCAGTAAGAGCTCTAATATTTGCTGGAAGTAAGTTGTCAAAGAAATTATGTCCAGAAAATGAGAAAGAAAAAGAGAAAATGAGTAAAGTGCCATACAGGCAATTAGTTGGGAGTTTGTTGTTTATTGCTAACAACACAAGACCAGATATTGCATTTATAGTAAATGTGTTGAGTAGGTACAACAATAACCCAGGGTTTGACCATTGGTTGGCAGCTAAAAAGGTACTAAGATTCTTGAAGGGAACAAAAGACACAGGGATTGTTTACTGCTCAAAGGACTTAAAATTGAAAAGCTATAGTGATGCAGATTGGTGTGGTGATCTGGATGAACGTAAGTCCACTTCAGGTTACATCTTAATGTTAGGAGGGGCACCAGTAAGTTAGAGGAGCAAAAAGCAATCATCAATAGCACTTTCAACAGCAGAGTCAGAATATGCTGCAACTACTCTAGCTGCCAAGGAGGATAATCAGAGCTGCATAGCTATGGCAAGAAATCATGTATTACATGAGAGAACAAAGCATATTGAGATGGAGATGCATTATGTAAGAGATATGGTAAATAAAGGATTCATTCAGTTAAGTTATATCAAGTTTGAAGATCAACTAGCTGACATTATGACAAAAGCATTAGGTTGGATAAGGTTCTTGAAACTGTCAACAGAACTAAATTGCAGAGACATTAAATTGTGACATGAAAGGGGAATGTTGGAGTTCATATCACAATTTGTTTATTGACTTTGAAGTGCATACAGTAGAAGAAATGGATCACAGACCATATCTGTACAAAAATAAGAATATAGAGATACAACTTAAGGTTGGATGCAGAGGTATAAGAGCATGCAGTTGGAGTTATATCCAGGTCAACATTCGACCTGAGGAAATGAAAAGTTCTTATGATTAACATTTGACCTAAGTAAATGAAAGGTTCTTATGGTTAATTGTGGACCATTGAATATCAATTGTGAACCATTGAATTTTAAACAGGGGAATATTCGAAGTCTAGACGAAATGCTTGGAGCCATATTTAGTTTGAATTGGCTCGGTCCAATGCAAGATAGCCATGTTAATGTAAAGAGACGATTCAACTTGTAATACTGCTTTCAATTTCAATACTTTTATGATTCAACCATTAACAATTCAACCATTAACAATTGTTCAGGAATTAACTGTAGCTATTCAGCTAGGTAAGTCGGCAACTAGGTAGGTCGGCAATGGTTCAGCAACCTTGTAAACTCAATCCCGCACACCTGTAACTGAAGTCCGGCACGTCTGACTGCAATCCGGCACACTGTCACTGCAATCCGACACCTCAAGTTGTAAAGACGAATCGTACCTTTAAGATATCTCAAAATTCTCTTTGCCGCAGTCCAATGCTGCCTTCCTGGAGAATTAGAGTATCTGCTCAACAAATTTACACTGAAGCTTATGTCAGGCCTCGTAGTGTTAGCAATATATAATAATGCACCAATTAATTCTCTATAAGGTATGTACTCCATGTCTTTAATTTCTTCCTCTGTTGCAGGACACATTTCACAAGAAATTTTATGACCTGGTACCAATGGAGTTCTAGCTACATTACAAGCTTGCATATTAAATCGCTCCAACATGCCCTCAATATTTTTGGACTGTTTTATCCACAAAGTTTTCTAATCACTTCGACACCTAAAAATTTATGTAATTCTCCTAAATCGGTCATTTTGAACCTGGAACTTAACAGCTGCTTGCAATGATTAAGTATCGCCGGTGATTTTGCAACCATTATGCAGTCATCAACGTACAAGGCAATTATGCAGTAATTGTCATCCTTTCTCATACAATAAACATTGTCGTCGTTTTGCAGTTTAACAAATCCTTCTGCTCTGAGAAATGTATCCATGCATTTATACCACTGTCTAGGAGATTGTCTCAGACCTTTTTTAATTTCCAAACTTTGTTATTTCCACGTTCAAAGCCAGGGACCTGCTTCATAAAAATGTCCCTCCTCCAATTTGGCACTAAGGAACGCCATACTCACATCCATATGGTGCAGCTCCAGATCATACGCATTTGCCATTGCCAGTAATATCCTTAAGCTAGTGATTTTAACAATCGGAGAGTCAGTGTAATCAATACCTCTTTTCTGCGAAAACCCCTAAGCTACAAGCCGGGCATTACACCATCCGCTTCCACTTTGAGTTTGTAAATCCACTTATTCCCCACGATATTTTTACCACTTGGCAAATCTGTTACCTCATAAGATTCTATTCTATCAAAGGCATCCATCTCAGTTTCTATGGCTTGTCTCCATTTGTCTGCATCTGTACACTTCATTGCTTCATCATAACTTCTTGGAACACGTGGCTCTATCACCATAAGTGCCTCAATGTATGTCGTTTCTTCTACTTCCTTTAGTTTGGCTAATCTTCTACTTCTGCCACTTGTCTGCCGTAACTGTCTTGATTAATGTTAGCTTCATCAGCAAGTCTTTGGGCATCTGATCTTCTCTTTCTAATCGGCCTTTCCTGCGCATCTACTCTTTCCTCTTCAGTATGCACAGAACTTTGTGGCTGATTCTCAGCCGGTATGACATCAGGCTGATTGCTAACTTCTGGCTTCTCATCGTTCTCACTGTCATCATCTGAGTCTAGAATGTCTTCAGCCAAAGCTTTACATGATTGGTCTGCTCCATCTTTATCCCTTACTTCAACACATTGATTCTTTTGCTCACTTGCAAGTTCCTTTTGTGGACTTAAACTTTCGGCTTGTATACTTGAGTCTCATCAAATATTACATCTCGGTTGACAATGATTTTCCTTTTCACTCTCTGCTCACTTGGAATATGAGCATACGCACGACAACCATATGCTCTAAGATGATCATACATGGGCTTAGCTCCTGACCATAATACTTCAGGTATGCTACCATTTATGCTTGCATTCGGCAGCAAGTTTTGAATATAAACAGAAGTCTTCACCGCCTCCTCCCGTAGGAAATTCGGTAAGCCACTTTGTTTGAGCATTGCTCTGATCGCATTCAGAATAGTTCTATTCTTTCTTTCCGCTACACCATTTTGCTGAGGTGTGTGACTACATGTGATTTATCTTTTGATTCCTTTGTCTGCGCAATACTTATTAAATTCTCTGGATAAGTACTCACCACCCCTGTCGGATCTCACACGTTTAATTCTTCTTCCCATTTCACATTTAACCTCTGCAGCATACACTTTGAATGCCTCAAAAGCAAGATCCTTAGTTCTGAGACAGTAGCACCTAGTTTTTCTGCTGAAATCGTCTATGAATGTGATGAAATACCTTTTTCCGATTATGCCAATCACATTTAAAGGGCCACACAAGTCTGTATATATTAAATCCAAAATACCACTTGCTCTTCTCTTCGCTTTCCCAAAAGGTAATCTTGTATGCTTCCCTAGCATGCAGCCACTGCATAAAATATTATTGTCATCACCTTCAGTTGCTGAAATCAGCCCTTTATTTATCATGATATTTACATTTCTCATGTGGGTGTGGCATAGTCTGTCATGCCACAGTTTTCTTGTAGGTACTGTTACTAGATTAACCTTTGCAACGTCTTTACAATCCAATCCAAACAAGTTGCCAACACGTTTACCAATAAACTTTATTTCATTGCCCAAAATAATCTTACAATCAAGTTTATCAAACACCAGTTTATAGCCCATGTCTACAAGCTGTCACACGGAAATCAAATTCCTAACAAGGCTAGGAACACACAACACATTTTTCAGATTTACTGCCACACCATTTACATCAAACAGTTCTAATACTCCAGCGCTTTCAATTCTTTGTAAATCCCCATTGCCTACTTGCACATGACCGCCTTCCTTCTTCAGAGCACTCTTCAACATATCCTGAGACTTTGTCACTGATTTCTCAGCTCCGCTATCTAGCACCAAGAAATCATCACCATTAGACGTGTAATCGGTGATAGAAGCTGCTAATGTATGAGATAATCTTACCTCTTCATTCTCATCTACACTACCTTTTCCTTGTTCAACTTCTTCGGCAATGTTCACGGCTGCAAACCTTCTACCCTTTCCTCTTGAGAAGTTCTCACCTCTACCTCTGCCTCTAGTTGACTGTTTTGGACTAGAGCAGTTTACAGCCACATGGCCTCTACCACCACAATTGAAACAATTTCTGTTTTCCTCAAGCTTATGACAGTTTATTTTTAGATGACCATGCATATTGCAATGAAAGCAAGGCCCAATACTCCTGGAATCGCCTCTTCCCCCTGCGGAACTTCCCCCTCTAGTCCTGCCCTTTGACGCATATAATATTTCTGAGGACTGACCTTCTTCTAACATAATGCTTCTATGTTCTAATTCTGTTTTGACCATTGGCTCTGCCTCTTCTCTACTCTTTGCCACATTACGAATTAGCATAGACAACTGGTCAAATTTAGAGACAGCTCTGGAAATTATAAGGACTTGATGCCTAGACGTAAAAGTAATGCCTGCGGCTTCTAAGTCAACTAGCACATTGTCAAGTTTGTCAAAAAACTCTGTAACATCTTCATTTTCCTTGAGTTTTATCTTCCTCAGTTCACTTTCTAATACATCTAACTGCGAAAATGTTTTTTCTTCATACTGTTTTATAAGATAATCCCACATCTGTCTGGGATTCTTGCCTCTAAGTTTCAATAAAATATTGTTACTAACCTTGCTGCTGATAATCCCTTGAGCCTCTTTTATCTTGCTGCTGACAGACTTGGCAGTTCCAGCTCTTGAGCTTTCTGTAACAGGTCCAGACCCTCCAGCAATACTTGTTGCACTAGCGTCTCCTCTAGTTGCAGAGCTATCTGCGGATGAATTACTATTACTACCACCATCACCTCCATTACCAATAATGTGCCACAAATCCTCAGCTTCAAGTATTTTAATCATTTTCTCCTTCCATGCTTGAAAGCCTGCACCGCCTTTGTACACTTCAATGGCACTCAACAACGATGCCCCAAATCTGGTAGACATTTAAAGCTCTGATACCAATTGTTAATGTAAAGAGGCGATTCAACTTGTAATACTGCTTTCAATTTCAATACTTTTATACGACATGCAAATCTTATGGTCTTAATTTTATAAATAAACAATGGTCAAATGGTGTAGTCAGCTGGCTAGTGTACATGAACGTCAAGCATCCATCCATATGATATGAACCTTTTACTATCAAGCCATGGAGATCATAGTGATCCCGAAAACCTGCTAGCGGTCTGGCACCACCGCCGGACTGTCAAGATAAAGAAAGATGTAAAATAGGTTAAGGTATAGACAGCAACTGTGAGCAGATTCTTTCGAAATTGAGGGAGATCGAATATCAAAAAGGGTTCGTGAATTGGATATAGCTGTGCTACAGTATTTGGTATAGTCCCAAATGAACAGTAGTAAATTATTATTTAAGTCAATGGTTTTGAATGACTTGTTACAATAAATAATGAGTCTACATTGTGAAATTGCTCTATGAAATAGAAAGATATTTTATGAGCTTATAATTTGTTGTGATACAATTGTTGGAATTGTTCAAGTGAATATTTGATTTATTCTTAACTCTGAATTTCTTACATAGAGAAGTCAACCCTAGCTTTTTCTTGTATTAATTTTTTGCAAATGAAGGAATATTATTAGCTTTATCCTACCAAGCAACCATATGAGTTCACTATAGTATGTCTTATTCCTTGACTATCTTGTTTCAACTCTTAACTGTCTGGTGTATGCAAAACGTCTAGAGATTCCTTTTTAATTTTACAATAAAATCTAACATGTTGTGTAAGTTGGCTCAGTTCCGGAACTACGTAAATTGATCCTATATGGGTAAGTCATCCACAACCTTTCTGTAACAAAAATTCTTTTCGTCTCCTCCCAAGTTGCCCATCAAAGTCCACAAGTCTACGAAAATTGGCGCACTGAAAATAAATGGTGGCAAAGCCCATAACCTGTAATATTTAGAAGCAAACATAGACTCAATTGTTGAGTTAGTGACTAAAGGGATATTAGCTTTGAGTACAGCAATAGCATCAAAGGCAGAAGTTTACTACTTGGGTTCAAGTGCACGAGAGGTGTAAAGGGATTAGGAACTCGTCAATCGAGAACGAGGCAACGTTTGAGATGTTGGTAAGTCTAATTTAAAAGTAGGGACAAGGTGAAGGTAATAGGAACAATTACTGTAAGCTTCTCTTCTTGCAGGCTCTCAATAAAACTACATTAACCAGTTTCCCATGAATCTTTTTTTCGATATTTTTTATGCATTTCAAATGTACTAGCATCCAAATTCCATGATGTCAGTCAAGCACATAAGCATCTCTCTCGAATAAATAAACTCCTCACACGCTTTGAAATTAGACTCAAGAACAAAGAAAAGAACCAACTCTTCAGCCAGCATACATCAAATGTTGAATAATGGGAATAGGTGCAGGAAGGGCATTGCCAAACCCATTCCTAGTCAAAGCTTCAAATCTTCTCCAATGTCATAAACCTGAAAACAAGAGCACTATCTATATTTAAGTATTTAAGATCAAGATTTGAAGGGCGATATTCCAGTCAAGGAATATAGGTGGTGGTACTTCTAAAGTTCGAGAGAGAGGGGAAGAGAGATCTAGAACACCTTAGCAAAAGCTAAACCCATTGAAGCCAAACCTTAACTAAATAAATGTAAGACAGTGTAATAAAAGTGTAATAAATGTGACCGTAAGGTATTCTTTTGGGAAAAAATAACTATTGACATTCAGACAAACAGAACAATTCTACTCCCTTCTGAGAAGGCAACTTTTGGTGTCCAAAAGAGAGAGAGAAATGAAATGAAACGATTATTTATTGTCTGTGAGACCATCAGGTCTAGAAGACATATCAACAAGTACAAATCACCTAAACATAATCTTTTGAGCATGATCAGGGTCAAAAAGGCTGATGCAGGCTTGTTATATGATGCTTTGGTGAATCATTTTACGCAACCAATACCATTTTCCTCACCCCCCCCCTCCATATATATATATATCTAATAGTTGTTTATAGCTTTTTGTAGACATTTCTCTCATGCTGATGAGTGCTCTAGGCGATTCCCGGGCGTTGGATCTGGAAATATTTTCAGGCATATGCCCTCTGGGGCCATCCTAGCCCTACACCTCAGCGTGAGATGGGGTCAAACGCTGAGGTGGCTCTATTTTCAAGGAGCTTTGACAACCATTGTCATACAACCCAATATCAGGTTGACCCCAAAATAGAATGCAGCTATTCTAATGCCCACGCCATAGATGGATGGAGCAAGCTGTGCCACACGCTAGAAGGCATAAGAAGTTCATGCCTCACAATAAAAAACTCAGTGATCCGTTTGAAGCTTGCGCCTTCAAGCCTCCATTGCAACTGTTGCAAGCCTTACAGAAACTTTGAGGCCCTCATTGCCACTGCCATCAGCCGAGATGCCCAAGCCAGGGGCCGCCATCCGCAAGCACAAGGAAGAAACAAGTAGGGGATTGAACCCCCCCGAGCATTCGTAGCCTCAAAGCAACCCACCCGCCCTTAAAGGGCAGGCTAATCCCATGCAAATGTTAATGCAGATTTTAAGTTTACCAGTCTCTTGCTACTTCTCCTTGGCCGGATTTGAAGAAAAGCACTCAGAAATGAACAAAAAACCTTTACCTTCAAGCTATGGCGATGTAGGTCTGGAATAAAGAAGCGCAAACTACATGCCTGCTTCCGGCTCTTGCAATAGTGCTCCAGCGCATCACATCTTCCAAATCCGGCCAGGAAAACCTTCTACTTTCGGGCTCCTGCATCAGGCCCACGAAATGCAACCTAATGAAGAAAACCCTAATTACCTTCTAAAACCGAGCTGTATCAAGCCATGGTCGGCCACGCTCGAGCCCAAAAAATGCCGCCCATGAATACAGGAAAACCAGAGATGCCTTTTTGCCCTATTCCCATACCAATATTCATACAATACACCCCATTAACCTTCCAAACCTTATGTACTAAAAATACGGTTTCATGAACTAGCAAAGCATATCAAGTAATTACATACGTTATCAATTGGTAGCTTAAAGAAACTATGTAACGAAACCCCTTGTGGTATTTCAAAGCTTCGCCTTAAATTCTGATATGCTGGACATCTCGGTATTAGATGCTCCTCATCTTCGATTTCATCCGCCCCGCATACCTTACATGTGCGTCTGCTTCTGGGAAGATGCCCCCATCTCCCCACTTCTATGCCTAGATGGTGTGAGCTTAAGCGGAGCCTGCATACTAATCTCCTTCTATAACATGAAATTTTACTTCTCAGGTGCAATGCTTCATCTAGTTCAGGCTTTATTGTATTTCTATAAAACTCCATCTTAGATCCGAGGTTCCTCCATAAAGCATGGCGTACTTTTATCTCTAACCATCCCCTTAAATCTTTGATATCCTCTGGTATTCCATTTATTGTCATACCCCACTTATGAAGCCATTTCCCAATGTCCGCAAAACACCCTTTCATATTACTCTGTATCATCGCAAGTCTAGGCAATCTGTCCATGTCCATTTCCCGTACCTTAATCACATATTTTATTGTTTGATAAAGAGCTTCTGCTTCCAATGGTATTAAACTTGCCTCCACTAGCATCAGAGAGAGAGAGAGAGAGAGAGAGAGAGAGAGAGAGAGAGAGAGAGAGAGAGAGAGAGAGAGAGAGAGAGAGAGAGAGCAATTTTATTCCAAGCTGACCAATTTACCCATAAACAATCTATAATACATGACTTGTGCTGCAGCATTGGTATCACTCCACAATGGAGGCATGCAACAACCTTGTATAATAGTGTGGTTGTTTAAGCATTCTAACAATCCCTGGAGGACTGATCAACTTGAATTTATACTTGACCTGGTATTTTGAGCTACTAAAAGAATATGATTTCAAAAAGCATTATGTATAGGTTCTCCCGACGTATGAGTGCACAACTTTGCTTGCAAAACTCTGCCACATAAGGATGAACTGACAACTTGAATAATCTTTGGCTATTGCCCACCCATTGCATCGAATTGGAGTGTTCCCCAGATGGCAGTAAAGTCTGGTCTGCATGATGGGTAACAATATGTTACCAAAATGATCATTCATGCAGCTGGAACTCACCTGGAGGGTCTTGCGTTTTCTCTACAATAGTTAGTGTTGGTTAGATCTGTCTCATCTTTCATGTCTTAGCCCCTGTGTTGGAACTGCGAACATTGTATTGTTCATGAACTCTTTGACGGTTTTCCAACCACCACTGTTCTGCCTGTTTTTCACTGAAACGTTTACGGCTGCAAAGTCCAAAACAAGATTGCATAAGCAATACGTTTTTATGCTAAAAAAATTATGCACAGAGAACACATACCTAAACCTTACTCGGCGTAAATCCCTTAGGCCACCTGGTAAAGCACAAAGTGTTATATAAACACCAGGTTGATCTTGCTCTACCCATTCTGCTTCAGCCTCAGCACCCCCTCCATTTTCAGATGAGGCGGCCCGGATACCAGTTTCCCTATTTGTTCTGGCTGTTTCAGGTCTATCAACTTCACTGTCTGATGTTCCAGAATGTGCAATATATCTGCTCGGTAGACCAGATACAGCCTCGCGTGGACTGTTTATTCCATTTGAACCAATATCCCTCAAAGTAGATGCTGGTGAGTTCCCGTTGTATTTGAAATGGTTAGAAAGATTGCCTTCTTCATGTGCATCCGTAACACCTATTGGTTGGAGCCCATTTGGTATGTCTTGGGAATAGAGGGGGACCAGTCCAGGTCTGGGATGCCGGTAAGAGCCTGCAGGCACCCTTTCCGCCATATCTTTCAGCTGTAACATAAAGAATCAAAGCTGTCAGACCTCAATTAATATTATCCTAATTCGTATGCAAGGCAAACCTGACAACAAAGAGTTGCAAAAATCATGGATGTACAAATTTGAACAAGTATTTCTGATATCAATCAATTAAACTTCTGGAGCATACCGTAATCGTAAGCTTAATCAAACATATCTCACAAAGCAAGCAATTATTCGTAATTGAGCAGACTAACCTGTGCAGTAAGTGACTTGATCACTTCCTTAGCAGCTTGACACTTTGCTGTTTCCTCTCCAGCCATGGCAATGGCTTCCTGCACCTGCCGAGCTGAGTGTTGCAGTTCCATGTCCTTCAGCTGAAGTCTGTTTGTGAGTTCCTCAATCTGAATATTAACAAGTATTAATCCAAGAGATCCTAATGATTTGGTAATGCCAAACAAATACTGCATGTAAGGAAACTAAAACAGACAGATAACAAGAATAACAAAGTGAATTTCAACGTCAAAAGTCCATGGTTGAGTGATGTCCAAATGCATTTTATAATGTGGCTGGCCACTGCCAAGCAGGTCTCCAATTGCCACTTCCAGACCACATGAAAGCTTGTTGTATCTTTGATTAGCATCACAAAAGTATGTCATACAGCTGCAGAAAGAACTCATAGTAACAACATGCTCAGGCTAATCTATCCCTACTATACATCAAGCTTCAAAACAAATATAATTCGTACCTGCGCTCTTAGTTTCAGCATCTCTTGATTTAGGACTTCATTGGTCCTTTTTAGATCCTCAAGTATAGATTTTGAAGCTGTTAGCCCCCCCAAAGTGGGCGTTGGCGTCGTTGAACGAGGTGGGCTGGGCCTCCTCGACAGTGGGGAGACACTCCTAGAGACACTCCTCGAGGGTGGTACTGAAGCAGCTGAGGTAGCTACTGTCATTGGTACAACATTTGGATTGAAAAATGCTGGGATATCCACGGCACCCCAGGTCTCAAATATAGGAACGCCTTCATCAATGGATGGCTCAAGCTTCAGCTGTTTTGCTCCTCCCTTCATTTCATTCAACTTTGCCTGTTCCATTGTGAAACCCTTCACTGATGATGGAGGTGGCTTAGGAACTTTAAATTCTACTTTATCTGCCTTGTCTCTAATATCCCCTGGTCGCCGTACCATAACATTCCTCTTAGCAGATGCTGCAGTACAAACTGTCCCACCATCAATACCTTTCTTGAGTTTCAAGAAACATGGATCACATACTCGATATGTTTTATTTGGATTTGGAGCTAATGATGCTTTCAGAGATTTCCTGGCACTGCACGAGTGGCAGAAAGCATGACCACAGTTGTAGCAGTTATGCCGCTTTCTAGTGAAACCAAATGCTTGTCTGCAACCTGAGCACACAGACTGATCCGCACCGGATACCCACTTGTGTAAGCATATTGCAGCTGTAAAACTGGACCCACATGCAACACTTTTTACCTGTTTGTCCTTTAAGGCCTCCACCAAAGTTGGCAAGTTTCTGTCAAGAACATCCCCGTGCCCAAGACGGCCATTTGCTCCCTTTCCCCAAGTAAATACCTCAGTCTTACCAGTTAGGACGGCCACATGATATGCTCCACAAGAAATCTCTTCCACAAATGCATCTGCCAATCTTCCTTCTACCAAGCCTGGGAGCTTCCCATCAGCACGTGGATTTCCCAATTGACCATAGATTGAACTTCCCATGGTGAAAACTCGGCCAGCTGTTGTTAAAGATATTGTAAGGCTGTGTCCACAAGCAACTTGCCTAAAGTTGTAATCGACGAGTGCTGCTACACAAGTGGGAACAAGCTTTTGCTCCTTGTCTCCATGTCCAAGACGACCTTTATCTCCATCACCCCATGTAAAGAGTTTCCCAGATGAACAATTACTGGAATTTGTATAGCCTACCATAACCTCCACAACAGCAGCAGTATGCCACACACCGCATGCAACTCTGACTGTTTTCAGGCCCTTCAAAGATTCAATCTCCCTGGGCAAGGAAATGCTTTTACGATCTCCATGTCCAAGTACCCCAAATGTTCCATCGCCAAAGGTGAATAGTTGGCCTGCAGATGTAACAAGCGCTGTGTGCCAGGGGCCACAAGCAACTGAGGAAACTCGAATTCCCTCCAAGGGTCCACCAACCCTTTTTGGCATCCAGTGACTTATGTTATTGCCATGACCCAAAAGACCATAACTGTGTGTACCATCTCCCCATGTATACAGATCCCCAGACAGGGATATCGCACAAGTATGATATTCGCCACAAGCTACAAGCTCGGTATTGGTGGTGGCCAAAGCATCTATTAGACGCGGATGTGGCACATCAACGTCAACACCATGGCCAAGACGACCACCAGACTCTTCCCCCCAGCAAAAAACTTCCCCCTGCTTTGTAACCAATGCAGCATGCTTTGCACCACATGCAATATTATGAACATCTAAGACTACTGCTGACTCCAAACCTTTTGGTAGAAGAGCATCAACCTTTATTCCTGCCCCCATACCAACTGGATATACACCACCACCTAGGATTCCTTCACCAATGCCTTCACCCCACATGAAAACATCTCCTAATGCATCCCCTTCATCCTGAGCAGAGCCCTGGCTAGAAGAACTTACGGCACTTGACATGCTTACTCGAAAGGCATCCATAGGAAAACCTCTTAATTGCGTATTCAGAGAATCTGTTCCAACATCCGAGCCCACAGAGTGTAGAGACCCCGCCAAAGAACCAGAGTCAACAAAAAGTTTGCTGTCCAGTGAAGCAGAACCACCAAAACCTTTCTGTAAACCATGACGTGGAGGACTACCATATGGGCTTTGCATCTTATATGTATCTCCGCCATCCTACAGCAACCAGTTGTTGTTGGTGTAAGAACAAGCTTCCAAAAGAAGGAGATAAAATCTATTAACTAAAAGCCACATGAATGAAGTATAACATAAATGATCACATCTAGCTTTGTACAAAATAAGACACTATAAGTGGTTCCTAAACACCCAAATTCATCTTTAAGTTTCTAATTGTTCTAACAACACCAAATGGATCTTCCCACTACGAACCACAGGAGAGTGGACTTTATTTGCAATCATCAAAAGTTCAAATATTATAAAAACGAGTGTTTTAGAGCAGACCTGTCGAAGATTTTCTGTACTACCAAAAGGGGAACTTGCTGGTGAAATTCGAGACCAGGTTGCAGGGCTATTCACATCAGAAGACAGTCCTCCTTCACTTTTTGAATCAAACTTCAGCCGCGCTAGTTGACCACCAGGAAGGAGTGCTTTTAGACCAACAAACCACACCTCTGCTTCATCCTTGTCTTTACATATCTGATGATACAAGCAGAAGTAACTTGGTTTACATCACTTGGTTTTCCACGGAAAAAAAAACAATAAAGCATAAAAGAGCAGGCTGGTTATTTTCCTATAACCAAGACAGAAGCAGAATGGAGTAAACAATTTTTCATGGCTTTTTCACGGCTTAACCTACGTAATGTTTGGCTTCCCATTACATCTGTTCTGCTGCATAACAGCAAGACTTTTGATCTATGTACATTAATCCAACTAGACAAATTCTTAAAACATAAAGATATGTCCTGGCCCCTGTGTCATGGAACAAATATAATGCCAAATGATGTGTTTTATTGTTCTCCATTGGTTACAACATGCACCTTCAAACTGGTCTGAGTAAATTCCCCTTCTAATTTTCTTGGGAAAGAGGAAGAAGCTAGCAAGTAGATATTCTATCACATAGATGCAAGGGCGTACCAGATCAAGTGACTGGTCACTGCCATAGATAAGGGAAAAGGACTGATATTCCTTCTCTGGTCGGGGGTACCTCTGGAAGTTTGCCTGAGATTGAAAACAAAATTTTAACAAACAAGCTGCTGAATTCCTACAGCATAAAACACCCATTCCATGCTTACAGTCCTCTGACCGGGGACAATTCTTGTAACAGAATTCAATCTGAGATGCTTCTCCTCCTTCCCCGAAAACCAGATCAAGGTTGACTCATCCTGCAATATATACAATATATGTAAATCACAAGTCGCTAGATTTAGAATCAAGGAACAAAATACAGAGCATAACTCACATTTAAAAGCCTGAAAGGACAAAATTTAGGTTTCCCTCGGCGGCCATACTTCAGCAACTGAGCACCTTTTTTCAAAGCCGTGATAGCCTTTAAATGACGAAATTGAAGAGCACCAAATTAAAATAGTCCAGGATTATGATCTGACGAATAAAGCATGAGTTGCAATTGCAATGCAGTGTAAAAGTAAGATTGTTTACAAATTCTGTCGCATATAGATTAGAAATCTGGCAAACATAAGCAGCCTCTAATAAACATATTACGAGTGCATCGCAAGACATGAGCATTTGGGCTTTATAATCAGCAATTTAATCACTGAAGCGAGATTACTAGATGGAAACCTATATTAAATTGTTTACAAAATTTTTTGCTAAATGCACCTGTTCAACGTCTCTCTCAAGAGGCCCATTGCGGCCAAGATCTGCCATCAGCGCGTACTGGCTTTTCAAAGCATGAAGACTACTAGCTCCTTCTGCCCTGTTGCAGCTTCCATGTCCAAAAAATAATGCTGGAAGTGTTTGCTAATTTCCCAGTTTCTAAACCCATTTCCACATTAGTTATCTAGGATCCACAAGCCACTATAGTCCGCATAATCTTCATTTTTCAGCACCATCACTCCACAGCAAACTTATTATGCAAGCCCTCTTCCTCCTTAGCATAACATTCGGTGTTTATCCCAGCTAAAATCATCCGCAAACTCGTCCAAGTTTGTTACTCCTGGAGTTTTCCTCCATGCCATGCCTATACCTAACTCTCATCTCTTATTTCACATGGTTCGTGCCAATCAAAAACATCAATTTTTTATGCCAGTGTCTGCCAAGCCACCATCCATCCAATTTCCCGAATGCCGACTTCCTCATAGACGATTATGGAATACCCATTACACGCCTTTCTTCGTACTCACTATGGTAAAGTTTTTGCCTAAAACTGAATAAAAAAATACAATCTGTCTAATCAGCTGCGGTAAAACTCGCCCTAAACAGAGATGTTCTTCTACTGTCTGTGTCTCTCCGATCTTCCCAAACCAAATGTGCATTACTTTCTTTCGGTTTTGATGCCAGAAGCTTCCCAAAACCATCCATTTGCTCGCTTGACATCAGCGTAAGCGACGAACCCAGGAGCCCAAAGGATCGTTTGGCCATGGATCTATGGCCAGACTTGAATCCGCGGGTCCAGACAGGCGTGCACACGGCGGAAAGCTAAAGAATGATTGTTTATGCAGATTAAGAAAAAGGGTTGTCTCCCAAATTGTATAACCCCACAACTTTTCCAGCAGAGAAAAGCAGAGGCATTCTATGCCAGATCAGATCCGGTGGCCTCAGATTTACGCTGAAAAGCTTGATTGCAATTGGGTGCTATCCTAAATCCTATTCTTGTGTTTGATGGCAGGAGAAATCTAAACGTAGGAGCTAAATTGTGAAGAATTTTTGGGGATCCGCTCTCCTCTTTTCTAGAGCAGATGATCCTGGGAAATTAAAAATAAATAAAATCTACACTACTACGTATTGTTTGTTCCTCCTATGCCTAGAGAAAAATCAACAAAAAAGAAGAAACCCAGCCCAGGCTCCTTACTTCATTTTTATTAGTCTTTGTTTCTTTCCTAGTGTTGTGTTTTTTTCCCAATTTTCTTTCCTTGGTCTCCTTTTTTTTTTCTTTCATTGCCCATTGAACATCTTAAAGGCATTTCTTTTTCAAGTTGGGGTCCGACAACAAAGACATCATACTTACATATTATGGTCGCGCCGCTCCACGAAGATATTGTCGTCTTTCAAAAAGAAATGTATGACCTAGTCCTATAACTAGTTGTCATGGGGTACAAAGGATTTCTCTCTTCAAGGGATAATGGATAGCTTGTCCTTATAGGTGGTTAGCAATGTTGGAGAATCTGCTACAGCACTTCAAGTTGTACAGGGCAATTCAATTGTCACATGCGAAGAGCAATGCTATAAAGAGCACACATATACCTTCTTTGTGGGGCTTTGATTCATATGCATGATTAGCCCACACTTCCACCCAAGTTGTTCAGGGTTATATGCGAGAAGTACATCTTCCAAGTATATATGCGACCAATATTCTATGTTATTTCCATTTCCAATCGACTTGTTTCAAATGACAAATATACCTAACATATGTTTCTACATTCTACAACATTACCTATAGGGACTATAACTTCGTCACGTTAACCTATTTCAAAATGGAATGCACTAAATACTAGACAATGTTGGGTTAAAACTAGGGTAAACCATGAAAATCGTGCATAGTCCACAAAATTGTAGTTATAACATGATGACACCGTTGGACTATGTCACAAATATCTTGGTGTTTTTTAACGCGAAGGTGTCTAGTATTTATAGGGATAGCTTCAAGATATCCAAATTGTAGTTCCTATTCTACAGTTACAATTTAGATGAAAGAGCATAAATGCTTCTAAAAGCATTTTACGTGTAGCACATTTTAATAAGATCTTTCTAGACTAAGAAAATGGTGCCTTTCAGGTGATTGTTACAGAATATAAATGTAACTTGGTCAGAATATGAGTATGAAGGTTGAAAACCTAACTGGAGAAAGCATGAGGCGCTAGGGACGAGCGCCAAAATGGTAAGGTAAGGTGAAGGTGAACATTGAAACAGAATGGTAACAGATCAGGCTGGAAAGGGGCCATCATTGGCCCATACAGTGACAGGGACAGGGACAGAAGAGGTAGGACCAGAGGGCAGGGTTGCTGTGGCTAAAGGATTAGACAAGACTGAGGGGACAGAAACATACGATGGAAATATGGCAGATGACAATATTTGGCTGCAATTTAAAGGACTATTTGGAAAGCTATCCAATCAAATGCAGACCCAGATCTTTGAAATTGTAGAGTAGACGCGCCCTTATTTCCAAACAAGAAAAGAAACAGGAGTTAGGGTCATAGGACGGAAAGGAGCTAGACAGATTTCAGAGAGAACCATGAAGAATCGTGAATGGCTCACGGTATGCTGCTGTGTTTCTGCTGCAGGTGTGAAGCTACCATCTCTTTATGTGCTTAAAGGTAAAAGAGCTAGAGATGATTATATTGATGGATGTGAACCAGATGCTGCAATGGCGATGCAACAAAAAGCATGGATGACTAATGCTTTGTTTAGAAATTGGATTGATCATTTTAGATCTAAAGTTCCAGGAGGAGTGTCAAAGGACAACCTACATTTGCTTATCCTTGAGGGCCGTGGCAGCCATTTAGCTGTTGAGACATTAACCTATGCTTCATCTATTGGCCTTGAAATTTTAAGATTGCCACCTCACACTAGTCATAGGTTACAGCCCCTTGATGTTTCATGTTTTAGACCTTTCAAGGAAGCTTTTAGAAATGCTAGGCACAGGTATTGTATGCATCATGACCATGTCGACCCTCATAAGGAGGATCTGATTGCCCTTGTAAGTGAGGCCCTTGAGTTATCATTAACTCCTTCTAAATAATCTCTGGATTCAAAAAAACAGGAGTTTGGCCTTTGAATCCCTCAATGCCAGTGCCTGAACTTGCTAGAAGATATTTTGTCTTCCAAGACAATGAAAATGATACTCCATTGGATCACTTAGTAGGCCCTGTTTCTGAGGCAGCAGCAGAAGAGGAAGAAGCAGCAGAAGTGGCATCAGCAGAAATGCAAGGGACTGAACCAAGAGTTAGATCTAGAAGAACATTTATTCCAAAAGATATTAAGGAAACTTTGCTGGTTACTAAAGCAGACGTCGTAGCTAAGTTGCAACAAGAGGAAATTGAGAAACAAGAAAAGAAAAAGCTAGAGAGAAAGCAGCCGAGAGAAAGAAAGCTCAAATGGAAGAGAAGAAGAAACTCAAAGAGCAAAAGCAAAAGGAGAAACAGGAAAGGCAGAAACAGAGAGAGGTGGCAAAGGAGAAAAAGAGGACGGAAAAAGAGGCACAAAAGGGCAAGGGAAGGAAGAAAAAGGTAAATTATGTAAATTTTGTTTTGCTTTTCAGTTTTTTAAGTCTATTTCAATTCTTGATTCTGTTACTTTCACTTTCAATCTATTTTAGATCTTTATTCTTAAACTTTCTGTGCCCTTTTTGCAGGTTGCAAGGAAAGAAGACATAGCTTCTTTGGAAGAAAATGAATGGCGTATGATAGTCTTACCCTGGATTGGGGGGATCCCGGAGGTGTGATCCCAGAGGACGGGATCCCTGAGGACGTGTGATCCCGGAGGACGGAATCCCCCTTACTGCGCAGTAACTGCGCAAATGTTTTGGCCCTTGAAAGGAAAAATGGGGCAGATTTCGTGTGGGATTTTCTCCCTTGATCTGCAACCAAATCGAATAGGGTCAGTTCGAGGATGGTCGGAATGGGCTGGATCAGAGGCGCAGGTAGGAGCAAGGGAGGAATCGAAGCGAGCGCCGCTGTTATCAGTAAGCTTCAATCCCGCTGAAAATCAGCCCTAAACTACGCAGTAACCCATTAACTGCGCAGTTGACTGTGTGATCCCGGAGGACGGGATCTTTTCTGATGGTGATCCCGGAGAACGGGATCACCACCTCCGGGATCCCCCAATCCAGGGTAAGACTATCCTAAGCCAAAATGAACCACTAGAAGTCGTGGAAGCTAATGTTCTAATTCATAATGAAGATGCAAACATATTAGTTGAAATCCCTATTTGTAATGCAGGTGATACTTTACATATACAATGGAAGAGTTTTAAGATGATCAGCCAGATTTTGGACCTCAAATCAACAATCAAGCAAATGCCAATGTGTTAGAAGAAACACATGAATTTTCAGAAATTTCTGATAGGACAGCCAAGAGGTTGAGGTATATAAATTCATTGTATTCTCAAGGTTACGTTATGAACTGAATTGTTTTTGCTGCTGGCATTGAAATCTTGCAATGTTTTCAGTTTTGGAATTAGCATGTTACCAAGTTAGCCCAGTTATTATCTTTATTTTATGCTTTCAGATCTGCTTTGGAGTCTTCTTCAATAACATCTAGAACCTGAGTTCTTTAAATTCAAATTTTCCTTTTGTTTGACATTTTTAAGTTCTTTCTAATGCTTGGTCTCTATGATGCAGGTTTGAATGTTGGAACTTGGTGTTGTTTAACATCAATTGGGGTTCCATTCCTCTTATTCAACTTTGGTTTATTAGATCTTTAGATATCTTATTGTTTTCATAAAAGGGAAAGTAATGAACTGTTTTAGATGCAGTTATGAACTACGGGATGAATCTGTGCACCAAATAAGGTTGCAGACTGAACCAAATCTGCACCAACAAAGGGTAGAATCTGCACAAAACTTGAGCATCAAATATGAACCATCTTTGTCTGAAAAAACCCAAATTTCAAGGGCTCATTGCTATTGGCAGAATTGTCAAATCTTGGGAGTGATGGATAGAATTTCCTTCAGGCTTTCCAATGGCTCTTTAAACGTGGAATTTAGAGTGCTAAATGAGAAGCTACGGCCTTCATAATGCTTAAGTGGACCAACACCAGCACCTCTACTCTACGAACATTAACAGAGACTAGAAGAAAGGGATGTGGAGATAAAAATAGCTTTTTTTTGCATGCGGAGACTGGTTGATACCAGTGATGGCAGAAGGGAGCAGAACTAGAATGCAAATAATGTCACCAATTCAAATGCAAAGCCATCTGGTGCAGCCGATTCTGGATCGAGTTAATGAGGAGCAAGGATCGATCCTGAGGAAGCAAGAATGGAAAATCAAGCATGAATTCAAAGTTATTCCTACTCTTCAACATTTGTTGTGCCGAATAGATTGAAGCAACTACAATCAAGGGCTGTAATAGGATGTATTAGACACAAAGATATCAAGCTCAGCCTCATTAAATCGGAACTGGTGAGGCTGAACAAGAATATCAAAATTGTGGGATTATATTGATTGGCGTTTCCATATTTTGTGGTTGAATGCGGTAATGGCAATACTGTACAATCATACTTAAGCAGGGAACAATCTACAAGGCAAATACCCAGTTCTATTTCCAGAAATGGGATCCCAAATTTGACCCATAGAATTTGGAGAAATTATTCCACCCGGCTTCATGCTTAGTACAGGGACTCAGCCCAATGTACTGGCATGAGGACATTTTCAAGGAGCTTTTCGGGAAGGTTGGAGACTATATAGGATGGAAAGCTGTTCCTGAGAGAGCACCAAGAATCTGGGTACACTTAGATCTTCTACGGCCCATCCCAAATGTGGGGATACAAGGATTTTCTTAGAGAAAACAGAATCCTTAAATTAAGTTGGCAAGGTCTCTCTGCGCCAAGAATATGTGTGGACTCTGTCTACATGGAGGTGGGGTGTGTAATGGGAAATGGATGAAAGAAATAATCCTGACACCTCCAATAGCTGAACTTCCACGTAAAATTATTGGAAATCAATGGACCAAAATCAACAAGAGTAGCAAAAAAAAAAAAACAAGAATGGCAGTGCGTATAAGAAAGCTAGGAAAAAAAGGCAAGGGAGCTCAAGAAAAGAAGAACCGGGAGAAACATGAAGCTCTAAAAGTGAGGAAAGAATAGAGAAAGAAAGTGGAACATAACAGACTAGCAAATCAGATCAAAGTCATTGTTAGTCTAATTGACCCGGAATTAGAGGATTCTAATAAATCTATAAGACCAATCGGACCAAAGAAAGATAAAGGGAAGGAAATGATCCAAAAAGATAGTATGGAAATTACTCCTGCCCACCTAATAAGGAGTAATTCTTTACTAATATATGGACCAGCCCTTCCCGTAATAAATGAATTTCCTGATTCCACTGATTCTGACATAACTGAAGGAGGAACTACATTACTAAAAGAAGAAGGTTCAAAGGTTAAATCCCAGTTATTCCCCATGCCATGTATTTCCATGAAAATGAAGAAGAATTAGACCCTAAAATGCTGATATCCTATTGGAAATTATGGAAAAAATGAGGAGCTTCAAAAGATTGAATAGATGGAAATTGTTCACGAAACCCCAGCAGAGGATCAAGCAGGTATGACTAGAGATAACTATAAATTCTTCACAAGGTCACCTATGATAGGAGTTCCGATAGCCAGTCCTCGGAAGAAGGTACCCAAGAGTGAATGTGTCAATCATTGAAGAAACAATGGAAGAGGGTAATAAAATAAATACCAATGACTTTATAAGTCTCCCAGGAAGCCAAGATATGGTAATGGAAAAGACACAGTTTCTTATAAGTCCACCTGACCTAAGAATGGATATCCAATCCAATGTTCCTACTAAGTTCTGGTGGCCAAGAGGTGTCAACCACCCAAACAATGGAGTCTCCAACCAATTCAGAAAACAACAGAGGTGCTGGCATTGCTAATGATGATGAGGTAGACAAATTCTAGAGGGCCATCAAAGGCCCTCTCAAAAGGAAAAGAGCATTAATTTCTTTAAAAGAAATGAGGGCAAATATATTGTTATTACAAGAACATAGGATGCCTGACTTTGAAGCAAAATGCTAGAAGGGGATTCAGTATGGTCTCAAGCTGATGGTACTAAGGGAAGGATATGTATGATATGGAAAGGATTTCAATGTATTTACAAATTCCTACACCCTTAAAGGCTGATGGACAATAGCAGTCTTGATTAAAGGGAAGGAACAGATGGGCATTATAAATGTGTATGCATCTACTGATTCAGGGGAGAGAGCTAAACAATGGATCAACATCAGGCAATGGATTGATGCCAAGAATTTAAGAAATATCTTAATGACTGAGGACTTCAATAATACTCCCTGTTGGGACCAGAAATTGGGGAAGAAGCTAAATATATCTAGAAAAGAAAGGGAGGCATGGAATTTGTTGATGGAGAACTTAAACTATATACCTCCCTCATCCTCCAATGTGTACTCCTGGTGTAACAAAAAGAAAGGGGATCAGAGAACTTATTGTCTTTTAGATAGATTTTACATGCAAAATAAGTCAATAGAATCATGGGATAGTGTCAACTATTTCTTGTGATATTGGGAATTCGATTTCAGATCATTTTCCTCAGATTATGGATGATAAAACCTAGTCTAGAAAGGGAGGGCAGAATGTACCATTCAAATTCAATACAGAATTGCTACAGAATAAGAATTTTTATGAGGAGTTCAAACCGATGTATTAAAGCCTCCAACATATATCAAAGACAGAATCTTTGAAAACATGAAGAGATTAAAAATTGGATTAATAAATGGGGTAAGAAGTGGTTTAACCAGAAGGAAAAGGAAGAAGAAGAGATTTATAAGGAAATTAAAAATATTAGGAAGGAACTGTTCATACATGAGATAATCAGGACCTGCAAGGCAAAGAGGAAGTTTTAGAGAGGAAAGTCAAATTGGTAGAGGAAAAGGAAGCTAGAGCATTATCAATGACAAGTAGATGCAAATATATCAATGGTATGAACAAGGATAGCTCGCCTTTTTTCTTCAAAAACCGCCAAAAATAGGATACTTAATAATGGGATATTATCTATCTGAACAGAGGCAGAATTACAACTGGAAAACCAAAAGGAGATTGAAGACCACTTCCATTATGAGTATAAGAAATTGTTTGCTCAATATAAGACTGATGAGAACTTGTTACAGGATTTCTTTAAGCATATCCCGGTTGGTCAAGAAATAAAGGATGATGATATCTTGGCTATTCCTGGGGAGAAGGAAATATGGGACACATTGAAATCCATCGCTTCGGGAAAAAGAAGGGGGCTTGGAAATGTTAGTCACACGCCCCCGGTATTGGGACTATTCATGCACACGACGGATCAGGTCAAGGCCAAGGATCCACGGTCGGGGCACGGGTCGGTCGTCAAAGGCCCATGAAGACCAAACGCCCGCCAGACCAGCCTTGATCAAAGCCCATGACGGGACCAAGAGGAGGCACTCGGACAAGTGGCAGGCCGCCACCGCCAGCGTCAGCGTGATTTGAACACCTCAAGAGGCACCCCAAAGATTCCTCACAAATCAGGCCTCCTTCGGGAGTCGGCACCGGAGATCCGGCAGGTGTCTATATTGGGCCAAAGGCCATTGTACTATATATATAAGTAGAGCTAGCACTTTCGATTTTAGATGAGTTTTGAGTCTTGTCTCACATTTTCTCTTGATTAGAGCTCATGTATCTTCATTGACATCAAGGAGTTGTTCTCATTATTGTGATCTTATTGTTCTCTTTTGTTCTCTCTTTTATCTTTTTCCCTTGTTCTTTTTGCAAATCTCGCGTGACATAGCTCCCGGATTCTCCTGTTTGATCCAACGGTCCTCACAGAGGGCTATCTTGCAGGAGTTCCTGAACCCAGACCCCAAACAGGAAAGCCAAGACACTGAACCCAGCAATTAATGTTGGGCACATCACCACTACCACCCCAAAACTGGGTCCACATGTTGTTTTTCAGTGTCTTTTTTACAAAAAAACAACACCAAAAAACTACGTGTTGTTTTTTGTCCGGATTTGCTAGAAATGACGTGTAGTTTTTAGCAAAATTTTTATACATGTAGTTTTTGTTGCCAAAAGTCTACGCATAGAGTTTTGTCAAAATTATCTACACGTAGGAATTCACGTATATTTCTACAGGTTGTTTTAAAAGTAGCTGTAGTTTTCAAGCGTTGCCTTCTTAAAAAGTAGACATGTGGTTCATAATACAATTAAAATGTCTACATGTTGTTTTTAATTGTTGTTTTGCGAAAAAACAACATTGTGTTTTTTTTTTTAAGTAGCTATAGTTTTCAAGTGTTGCTTTTCTAAAAAGTAGACATGTGGTTCATAATACAATTAAAAGGTCTATATGTTGTTTTTAACTGTTGTTTTGGAAAAAAAGAACACTATGTTTTTTTTTAAAATTAGCTGTAGTTTTTAAGTGTTGCTTTCTTAAAAAGTAGACATGTGGTTCGTAATAAAACTTGAAAAGTCTATATATTATTTTTAGCTGTTGTTTTGCAAAAAAACAACACTAAAAAACCACATAAAAGATTTTGTCTAACTTTATTAAAAACTACACATAGTTTTCTGCATTTTTCTTTAGCTATGTTGTTTCTAAACGTTGCTTTCTTCATAAAATAATACATGGTTTCAAGAAAAGAAAAAAAAATGGTTTTTCAAGAGTAGTTATTGTTTTAAGTACTTTTATTATAAAAATCCACATTTTCAAGTGATTTTGTTTGAATAAAAGACATGGTTAAAAGGCGTGGTGTTAAAAAATAAATTTGTGCATTTGGTTAAAATGGATTATTGCAACCATTTTGTTTAGCATACTTTATAGCCTCTAATCAAGAGAATATTTTTATCTATATTCCATATAGGCAGCTATCTTCTTATTTAAAATGGGAGAGTGTTGGTTTTACGTGCGGAGCAGCGCATGTGCTTGAGGCGCATGCGGCGTTCCCTCCCCATCTTGGCGTTCCCTCCGCCTCTGCGGGACTATTTTGGTCGTAGTTCAACATGTTTGCTTTGCCGAGACATACGCTCACTGCCGGACTCGGGTATGGCTTCATTTCGGATTTACTCTCTCTCTTACATTGCTTCCCTTTCCCCGATCTGGGGCGAGGGCGACGAGGCTGGAGCATTCGATGCAACATCAAGGTAACACATTTCTATTTTTCTTTTCTATTTTTGGTAAGCGGAAGGCGTTGATCACGAGAGGTTCGGCTATGGCTTCATTTCGGATTTACTCTCCCTTATGTGCTTCCATTTCCCCTCATGCGAGGGGCGACAGGTTTGGAGCATTCGTGCAACATCAAGGTAACACATTTCTATTTTTCTTTTCTATTTTTTTTGGTAGCAGGAAGGCGTTGATCACGAGAGGTTCGGCTATGGCTTCATTTCGGATTTACTCTCTCTCCCATACGTGCTTCCATTTCCCACGATCACAGGCGACGAAATTTGGAACATTCGTGCAACATCAAGGTAACACATTTCTATTTTTCTTTTCTATTTTTTGGTAGCTGGAAGGCGTTGAGGCGTTGATGCGAGGCTTCGGCTATGGCTTCATTTGATTTACTCTCTCCCTTACGTGCTTCCATTTCCCCTTATCACGGGGCGACGAAATTTGGAGCATTCGTGCAACATCAAGGTAACACATTTTATTTTTATTTTTCTATTTTTTTTGGTAGCTGGAAGGCGTTGATGCGGAGGACTCGGCTATGGCTTGTTGGTTACTCTCTCCTTACATGTGCTTCCCTTTCCCTTGATGCGAGGCGACGAGGCTGGAGCATTCGTGCAACATCAAGTAACACATTTCTATTTGTTTCCTTTTTTTTTTTTTGGTAAGCTGGAAGGCGTTGATCACGAGAGGACTTCGGCTATGGCTTCATTTCGATTTACTCTCTCCCTTCTATGCTTCCCTTTCCCACGATGCGGATGGCGGTGTCCTCGGGTTGCTAGATCTTTGCTCATTCGGCCCGGAGAGGCTGTTCAACCTATTCGATTCGGGCCATTTCGGCCTTGGACCCGGCAACTTACGGATGCTTTAAGCGTGTGGTTATAGCTGAATTTTGGAGCATTCGTGCAACATCAAGGTAACACATTTCTATTTTTTTTTTTTTTTTTTGGTAAGCGGAAGGCGTTGCGATTGCACAACATGAATTGAGCCCTTGCATCGGATGATATTTTGTTGTTCATTTGGATTATAGATATCTAGATGTTTTATTTTAACATGGAATGTTGTCTTCATATGATTTGATTTAGAATGTCATTGTTTTTCTATCGATGTTATTTCGGACTTAGATTCTTTGAAAACAATCCAATGAGTTTGGCATTTGCCAAGATGGTTTAGAATTATAGACCCTTTGCCAACCCATGCAAAGGGGGATCTGAGAGATGTAAAGTAAATATTTCATCAAATTGTGTATTGCATTGCTTTGGTTTTCCAGGAATGTGTTCATGCGTGGAAGGTCCTATCGCTAGATTTCTATTAGCATAACAGGCTGAAGAATAGATTTAGAAGATAAGTATCAATAGTGCGCACATGGTAAAGCGACACATAACAAAGATTATTTTGCATTCCTTGGAAAATATGGTAGATCTATTATTTGACTTTGTTTTTGCTTATTGAGATTCTACATTTCTTAAAAATGCATTCTAAGTATTCATGCCATGCTTCTACAAATATATTTTGTATGTATGTGATCATAATATCTAATACATGTGTGGGATTGTCATCTTATCCATCGTTTACTACTTATTATCTTCTGCAAGGTCAGTGGCATTGCTACGATGGGTCGTATTATTGCTTATGGAATAACTTGATGTCATCAATTGAAGGAAAGAAAGTTGCAAGGAATGTTTGTTGCAAGGTTGTACTTGGGCTTGCACCACGACCATTCTATTATTATTTACTTCCTGTTTATGGCATCTTATGAAAAAGTAGTATGTATTGTTTATGTTTTGAGGTTGAGCTCGGCTATATTCCCAAAATGGCACTTCGTATCGGTACATCATAAGGGCTTCTAAAGGCATCGTGCATATGGAGCTTTGCAAGAGGCAGAGGCAACTTCATTTGTATGCATCTCAGGTTCGTTCCATTCTATCTAAAGGTGTTATTTCCAATTCTGATGCTTGTTTTACAATGGTTGAAGTTTGCTTTTGGAGCGGTAATTTGGCCTAGGCATTTGGACCTTTGCAAGCTTAACATGTCCATTCCATTTTATGTAGAGGTACCAATTTTCCAACTCGCTAATATTACAATAATTGCATTTTGTAGGTTAAAGACATTCCTTGAAGCTACTATCTTCAACAAGTTAGTTTTGTATTTGTTTTGACGTGCTTTCTCATTTGTATGGGGAATAGACATGTCTCATTAGCGCTTTATGATTTCTTAGAAGATTGCAAGTAGTATAGACTGTTTTGAATAGAAATTCTCCTTCTTGCACCATGGAAGTGCTTCTACCTTCATAAATAATGTTACAGCTCAACTTTTCAAGTTATACTCATACATTCGGATGATATTTCCTTCTTACATTTCCATTTATGCTTACTATATTTGTGCTAAGAATCGACTTATGATTTTGAATATCCTAACATACAGGTAGGGCTTTTTCATGCATATTTTCCAATTTGATTTTGAAGATCAGATAAGGTTTAGATAAGTATCTAGGTTTAAGTTTAAGTTTAGACGCACTGTCATAAACTATATTCATAATCTCAATATGGTACTGAAGCCAAATGATCAGCATTTTTATGAGTGGAAGAAGTATTACTCGAATATTATTAACGTTTTTTTTTTTTATCATTAATGCATTTTAGATGGAAGCTCAACTCCATTAATCTCATTGCTTGAGATACACGGCTGATGACTTCAATCTCAAATTGCTCTGAGCTACGGTTGGAAGAAACTATTAGACCAGAATCAATTTTTTTTAAAAGACAATTAATTATTGGAAGTTCATTGGCTGAAAAGCTAAGCTTCCAGCAAATGTTATTTGGAGTTTGATGGTAGCTGCTGGTAGTATAACTGCTATAAATCTGCATAAACTTCTTTCAAAAAGTTTATTTTTCCACGAGGCAGAGAAGATATTAATTGTGTTTGGCATTTTGGTCATGGGGCAAAGACGGGATACAATGTTTCTAACATTTCTTATGTTGATTCAACGTTGGTATTTACTACTGAATGTGCTTCTCTAGCTTTATAAATGTGCTCTAAGTCCATGTATTAATGTTGTACATTTGCCCAACCCAATTCCTTTCACATGGCATTTGTGGTTGAAGAATAGGATGTAATTTTAGAACACATATCCACCCAGTATTCTACCGATCCGAAATATTTTCATCTTAGGCATGACTATAAGGGTGAAATGCATCTTCAAATCTATAATGACAGTTTATTGATCATTCCTATGCATTGAGGTTATACGATGTCTTCTAAAGCTAGATTGCCTTTAAAATTTTTGATGTACATCATTCCCCTCTAGAACATATTTACCCTATACCTACAATATGTCCATGCAAACTGAGAAAGTAAAATAAAAATTTCCTAGAGTTGACATGGTTCTCCTTTCTTAGACACTCCAACATATGGAGATTGGTTTGAGTAAGATACTTGCCTATGCCACAAACGTGTTTTTCCAGATATGGAATGTGAATTATAGAACAATTTGTCTATCAACAAATGCACACATCATCTCAGTATTAAAACATGCCGATTATAGGTTAAGAGGCATCAGCACAAGTTTAGGGTTTATAGCCTTAGAGTTGAGGGTCTATGGGTCTAGGATTTGAGGATTTATCATATCATGAAGCTTAAGTGAATTAAGAATGTAGCATGCAATTCATGGATTTTTTTTTTTTTTTTTTTCGTGTTCAATACCCTTTTCAATGCCAAACATCCGTAAACTCTAAACCATTCACACTTGACACTCCATTGCATGTAGAGATATGATTATATATACACCTATTTATTTTACCTACAAACTTGATTACATATGCCCCCTTCATATATCCACTACGCATGTCCACGACTAACGTATCCATTCCACACGTACCATGATTAATGCGGGCATTTCGCGGGCACTGCGTCTCTATTAAGATTTATTTTGGTTAGGGTTAGGATTTTCAAGTTTGGGGTTTAGGGATTTTATGGTTTAAGATTGGGTGTATGGTTAGGGGAGTTTCAGGGTGCTTAAAAGGTTTACCCCTTATCATGATATAACATGGAAATCGCATCATTGAGCTGTTGGTCTCCCATGGATGTTAATTATGCACTAAATCATAACATCCACTAGAATCTCCCATTGTACAATTTGTCACCCACACGCAAAATACCTCAACCGTAAGGTTTGCTATTGTTTGTTTTATAAATCATTCTCGCGTGTTCCCTATTCGTGCAATGATTATTTCTCTTCACGTTCCTTTTAATACCTCATGTTTCTCATGAGTTGCCTGTTTAATGAACCATTTAATACATCTTATCATGAATGCCTTTATCGCCGGGCACCCATTTACTTATGAAATGTTAAAAGTAGTCATTGCTCAAGATAGAACATTTATCCATCACATAGGTTCTAAAATCATATATGATTTTTGTTTGCAAATATGATTTTTAAGTAGTTTAACTAGGCACCTGTCATGTAGAGCATATGGAGAAAACATTTCATATGAGGAGGCCATTCATATACGTTTGGCAAAACCATTATCCATTGTCATCCAAAAAAGCAATGTAATACACCTACAACTTACATCCACCCTCAACCGCATTTTCCACTCATATGAATGTAAGCATACATAAACATTCCCACACACTTTTTGCCCCATGTTCTACACACTTGCTAACCTTACAAATTTGTATGACCAACTTCTTACCAAACTCCCCAGTGTCATCATCTTCATTTTCACAAGCATCAACAAATATAATAAACTCTAGATACTACTACATTCCATTTAACTTATGCACTCTATTGCATCTACCCAATCCACATATTCAACTAATGCCCGGCATCGCCGGGCACACGTTTCTAGTTAAAATTTAAGAACAAAATAGCTTGAAACGTTTAATGGCGCCAACCAAATGATATTTAAAATTTATTAGTACAAACAACATAGCAAAGCTGATAAGAAGGAAAAAAAAAGGCTGGCTATAGCTATGGTAGTCCAGGAAAGAAAATAGTTTGCCCCTGTTCTATTCCAGAGCAGGGTTCGTGAAAAATAAAACCATTCTTGTATTTTGGAGACAATTAAAGCCTGCAAGAATCCAGAAAATCCCTTGTAAGATAGCCATGGCTGCAAAACTTGCCTTCTGGTTTCCGCAAAAAGCTGGTGGGCTGTTGAATTAAGAGAGGAATCTGGTACCCAATCCCCAAATTCCAATGTTATCATAATGCTGCTCGATTTTGACTGAGAAATTCCAATCTGGAGCAGTCTGTATTGTTTGCTAGAGATTCCAATAAAATCTTAAACAAAAGTCTGGATAGCCTGCAATAAAAAAAGCCTGATCATTAGCAAATTATTACAGTTTGCATCCTATCTAACGTACTGGAAAAATACAAATCAAAATTCCCTGCAGCATCCATTCTGCCAGATCCAAAGATATCCTGGTCTACCGCTATTGCCAGTTTGGAAATCAATGAATAACACTCCTCAAACTATGCCATTTCCCAACTATGCCATCATCTGTGCTTCTCATCGACATAATCAGCTTCAGGCAGGTAGAATGACCTCCTTTCCTTTGAACCCATCTATTCCATGATCAACATAGCTCTATGCGATAAAGAATAGGGCAAATATAAGGGCAACGGGAGGCAGATATGGTGGCAGAGTGCAGGCATGGCAGACAATCGGCAGAGCAGTCGGTTTGTGTAGGTAAGGAGGAAGATGGGCTATAGCGGTTTCTGGATTGCAGAAAGAGCAACACAGCAGGATATAAGATTGGCAGGCAAAGCAGAGCAGGAAAGAAAAAAAGCTTGCGCTGGATTCAGAGTTATGGCATCGTGACTTGCAAATCTGACCTTCCTTGTGCAGGTAAGCATAGAAAATCAGAGCATATGGCACCGAGGTCAGGCAATCTGATGTTAAAAGCAGAGATTTGGAATCAGATATGAGCTTTTGTGCAGATAAGAAAAAAAACAAGGTGAAAAGCTTCCACTGCTTCAGAGATATCGCACATGCTTCTTGCAAATCCGGCCTTGGCTTCTTCACTAATTTGTAACAGGAAAAAACTTGCCGGAAGTGGCTGGAAGAATGGCATGGCCGGAAGTGGAGATCCTAAATAGGCGATAGAAGCAGGAATAAAGGAGATAGAAGCGGGAAAGAGGCAGAAGAATGGCATGGCCGGAAGTGGAGATCCTAAATAGGAGATAGAAGCGGGAAAGGAGATAGAAGCGGGAAAGAGGCAGCATCAGATCTGGGCAGTTAATCTCCACCGTCAATCTAGGCCAATAGGATCCCAGGACATGGATCACCATCTCAGCCGCTCATTTCAGCGGTTGGATTGATACAATTTTATCATGCATATTTTGATAGTTTATACCCTATTTTGGTAGTTTTCTTTTGTTAAATTTCATCATTCACAAAGCTCTATGGTTTTTAGGCTCTAGATTATACCGTATAACTTTTGAGCGATGTATATACTGGCCACCGTCACCGTCACGTCATCTCATGCCCCCCATCCCATGATGCCTTTTTTTCCATGGGGCATCGACGATGACCCCATTCAAACTATATTTTTTACGTGACCATATTTCATTCTTAAAATAAATCATGCATTTTTATCACTCTAGTGGCCACGATTCAAAATCCCCATAATTTGCCATTGTATGTCATGCTCCACCAGGTTTTGCAAATAAGCTAATGAGTATTTGTCGGATTTTGTATAGAAACTCCAAACCAGGGTGTTTTTTAGTGGCCCCGGCGGGCCAGTTGGCCACACATTCATATTTTTTAAAAAATAGTCGGCCACGCCGGAGTAGGTTGCATTCTCACCATGGCCAAAGGGTAGTGGCCAGTTCAAAACACCAACTTATTATTTTCACTCCTTCAGTGGCCAATTTGATATTTGCTAAACCTACAAACCCATAGGGCGTGGCCATTTCAAAATATCACACGCAGTGGCAACTTGTTGGGGTGGCCATTTAGAACATACAATAATTTTAAACTTTTAGAAGTGTGGCCATGCTCTATACTAGCCACGAGTATGGACACAAGATTGCCTCTTGTAGTAGGGGGCTCTAAAAGTTGTTTCAAGTCTAGCCCTAAACAATGGTCTTTCTAATAATTGATCTTATGGTAATATTAGTTAAGGAAGCATAGCATGCATTTGTTTGTGACAACTATATATATATAGAGCATCATAGACAGATGCATCAACTTTACATGTTAGAGTGGATGTGGCCAATTTAAATTTTGTGGGAAAAAATTAGTTCCATAATTTCGCCATTTAAGTTACAACCTCTTGGCCTAACAATTCGAAAAATGGCCAGGCCAAACTACGCTTAGCAGTTTATCCAAGATAAATAGTGGCCAATATTTTACGCCCCTTCAAATATGTAGGGAGATTAAAAAACACCATGCTCCAAACCCTACCAGTTTCTTTGTGGGCAAGCAAAAACTCGAAACACAAAACGAAGATTCCAACTAGAAATTAAGGACACTAACACCCTGTTTTTTATGCCTGCCTAGTGGCATGTTTGAGCCACGTCACATATTTGAGTCTATGTGACATGTTTGAGCCTAGGGTATGTTTGAGATGCATGTCACATTTGAGTCCATATGGCATGTTTGAGCCAAGGTGGCATGTTTGTGCCACATCTTATGTTTGAGCCAGGGTGGCATGTTCTAGACTAGGGGCATGTTTGACACAACATTTCAATTTTCAAAAAAACATGCCAAAAAAAAAAAGATATCATTTGAAAGAGCATTTTTATGACCTTAGTGGCATGTTTTAGCCTAGGGACATGTTTGAGCCTAGGTGGCATGTTTGAAACTAGAGCATGTTTGACCCTAGAGGCAATACTTGAGCCTAGATGGCATATTTGAGCCTATGTGGCATGTTTGAGCCGAAGTGATTGAGCCTATGTGGTATGTTTGAGCCTAGGGCATGTTTGACCCTAGGGGCAATGCTTGAGCCTAGGTGGCATGTTTGAGACGAGGTGTTTAAGTCTATGTGGCATGTTTGAGACTATATGGTATGTTTGAGCCAACATCGCATGTTTGAGCCACGTGGCATGTTTGAACATAGGGGTATGCTTGAGCCTAGGAGCACAACATTTCAACCATAAAAAAACTAGTAGTAGGGCAGACTTGGGGCAAGGGATTGGAAAAGTGTAAAGGATGAAGCTCTTCTTGAAGAAAAAATATGCACGTGCCATAAATTTAATCTTGGATGTAGATACCACTGGATTTGGAGTTTGTGGATTAGAATCAATGTTGGAGAGGAAAATGATGTAGAAAGGCACTTAAAAGGGGCATGATTGGCATTCTAGTTGTACCAATTTATTTCTAATCCCATAATCCCTGTTTATTTTTCTCCTTCTGACCAAGAACATCTCCTGATCTTGGAAGAGTAATAGTTTGTGCAGAGCCGACAACAACAATTTTGTTAGTAGCCTCTTTTTCGCCAACATGAATGCCACGAGAGAAATACCGGACTTCTTTGCTTGTAGGTTGACATAATCAGCCTGCAACATACACATGAGACATGGTTCATGTAGTCTATTACTGAATAAATATATCTGGCATAATCTGCCAGGGATATCAGCATAAAAAGTTTCTCGAGTCTAGAACCAGGTACCTCTGCAGTTGAAACGCATCATCAAAATGTTAGAAACGCAAAAGCATTGCCATGTCTCAATGACAACTTTTCTTAAAGAGCCACAATAACTTTGCTACCACATGCATGTGTTTAAAATTACGGCTTTGCAATAGATTTCCTTGAGTATAGAGCCAAAACATGCCCTAATAATCATCCTCACACCATAAGCATACATTTGATTTTCTTATAGGGGAGGCACAATTATGATAGTAAGTGGTAAAAGCTCTCCAATCAGACTTTGTTTGCAAGGTAGTCAAAAACCACTTCCCTAGCTTCTCACATTCTTTTATACATGCATGTTGTGCCTAGGCATTCAAGTTCTTTCAAAGATTATTAGTTTACACAACATAACAGAATATGTTTATCTTCAAACATTCATTACATTACTCGTGTAGAGATGCCTTTATGGCATAATCAATGATAGGTTTCATTCAAATTAAACATTTATATCGATGATCAACAATAAAGACACCATAGTATCTTATTGAGATGTGCATTCTGAAAGGAATTTATTGAGCAAATGCAGTGGACTAATATTACCATATGTGTGCAGCAATGCAGCAATATTAACAATTAATGACAAAATAACAAGAAAGAACTAAAATGCTATTCAAGAACATAACTAAGGTGTATGATCCATGTTCAGATTAATAGTGGCAAGAAGAAGAGGCAGGGCAAGAAATCCTTGTTTTTCTTCTGTGCTCCTTTATTTTTTCAGTTAAAAGACGTGCTCTTTCTTAAACCGGCTCGCAAACAAACTGCTTAGAACATAATATTTACAAGAACGACCTCCATAGCCACAGCAAAAAAGCAGAATGCTACAAGGATCTTCACTCGATCTGGAAGACATGAAGAAAGCGCAAAATTGAACCTGCTCAAAGCAGGATCCTTGAACAGTGGATTCAATGGTTGGATAGAAAAATCGAGCTCCATGAGGGGTTGCATTAGCTACATGGTGAATACTTTAAGAAGATGGTTATGCTTTGTCTTCAACGGATGAGACAGAGAGACATTGATGCATAACATCTAACTCTCCCTTCTGGGTGGTTAAAGAATAGTATGATCAGTTTGATCTTGAGCATAGTTAAACTCTTGACATCCACTTTATGGTCTGATAAACCTTTTACAGATTATACAATCTTAGAGTTTGAAGGTCTACTCATCATAATCCATAGGGATCCATATTGCAAGGTAAGGAAAAGCCGCGACTTTTTCTTGAGCTTTGTCTCCACAAATTTAAAAACCAAGGTTACTATACCAATGGGAGACTTGATATGAGTTTTATGAACATGTACACCATACGCGCTATTTTAGTTTGTTGTTGGACAACCAAAAAAATTCTGCATTCTACATGGCAGTATTTCGCAGCCACCTCTTAGGCCAATCGACTACGAATGAGTTGGACATGAGCTACTTTGGCGCTTCTTGGAGAAGGGGTGGTCTTCTGCCCACGAAATTTGGTCATCAGGGTAATGTCGATGTTCTGAGTCCATTGGCAGAGGCAATTTATAGTTCCAGACTGGGAGAGTTGCTAGTTTGTGACCAGGGGTTGCTCGTCCATGGCCAGGGGTCTTCGGGAGAGGACCTTTGGGGCGAGCTGCTTTCGGAAGGTTTTAAGGGTCCATCTTCTAGCATCAATGCCCTCCCTCTATGTGATGATATTATGCAAGATCTTGGTCGAATCTGACTAGGATATAACCTCCAAAATGTAAACCTTGTGTTGCTAGGTTGTTGAAGAGCTTATGTTATGGAGGTCGACTTTTGGTCAGTTGCACTTGGGATATGGTCGAGAAGCTGCAGCTGAAAACACAAAGTAATAGGAACTGAAAAAATGGGGTTTGGAACTATCCTCCTCCCACTGTGGCAACTAGAATCCAAGAGTGCCTTTTGCAGTAGCAAGATGTTTGGGATCGTTCAGGATGGTCAATAGATCCAAACTCTATTATTTCAGTTGCCATGACTCTACATGCATGTTCAGAAATGGTACACCTAGTTATCTATAAAACCAACTATGTTTTGGCCTCCGAAATGTAAACCATATTTGTTGCTAGGTTATTGTAGGGTTTCGTTATGGAGGTCAAGTTTTGGTCATTTACACTTGGGATATGGTCAAGAAGTTCGTACTACTTTTCTCTAATAGTAATTTCAAGGATCATCCAAAACTGTTAAGTAAAACTCGAGATATCATCATTTGAGTGGGCAAACCTTTTTTGTCTCAGGGAAGTGCACTGGCCAAATTTTCTTCCCAATTTGAACTCGATTTTCTCAGACATCCCAGATTCAAATTAAGCCAAGTTTTTTCCCACACCTCATTAAACTTTTGTCTTGTTGTTTCTCCAAAAATCATTTGAAAAAGATCAATACAGCTCGAGATATTCAGATCTGAGTGTAACTACCTCGTTCTGCTTTAGGGATCTTAATGTAATTGATGCCTTTTTGTAAATTAAGCACGAAAATTGGTTTCTCTAAGCAATCTGGAGGTTCATATTGCTTTGGGTCTTCAACTGCAACTTCTCGACAATATCCCAAGCGCAAATGACCAAACCTTACCTAGAAACACACAAGGTTTATGTTTCGGAGGCCGAAACATGATCGTTTTCATGGATAACTCGGTGCACCATCTCTAAACATGTATGCGAGCTATGACAACTGGCGGGGTTCAGATCCTATCGGCTATTCAGAATAATCCCAAACACTATCTTGCTACTGCAAAAGTGGCTCTTGACTTTTAATTGCCACTTCGGGAGGAGGATAGATCCAATCTTCGAAGTGTCTGATACATTGTTCAAGCTTTTTTCAACTTAAATAATTTATCCATGCATGTTTTTGTATTCAAAATCCAAGTTTAACTAGTTCCCATCTCTTATAGTAACCATTAGTACTTGTATGCTCTGAAATTTTCAAAATAAACTAGTCCAAACTCATATTGCAGCTGACTGAGACTTTTCTTGACTATTTTTTCAAATCAATGCACAAAAAATACTTCTTATGATCCAAATTGCAATTTGACCACTTGTTCCATATCATAACTTCTTTTGGCACATCTCAGCTTTGGAATTTCTCAAAAAACTCCATTGGCAACTTAAATTGCAGTTTGACTTTCATTGACCAAATTTTGACCCGACTTTGAACTTGAATATCTCACAGATCTAAGCTCAAAATTGGGCCAAAGTTTTTACCATTGCTTCCCAACAACTTTTTTCTATCAGTATGAGCAATCAAACTCAAGAATCAATTTATCTCTACATGCCACCTCGATCTGAGTAATGCTACCATTTTCTGGAAATGGGAAAGGTATGAACATATGAACTTTTGAGCTTTTTGAGCTATCCTATTGAAATTTTCTTGTATACATTGATCACCTTGTTTATCTGGGCGTTCTAACCCCAACTTGAGCATAGTTTCAAGTTGGCTTCTCGGGTTGACCGTTAAACCAGGTTGAGGGTCAACATCATGTTTGAGCCTATGTGGCACTCCAAGTGGTGATATGGCATGCCAAGTAAGAAAGTCAAGTTTTTACTAGGCCAAAAATGAAAAGACATCCATCTTTGGTCTTTTTATTGGGTGACATGGGTAGATGGTGAATGGTGATATTTTGGGTCTCTGTAGCATGTTATAATGAGAAGTATCTCTGTTATTATAGAGACACTTCTCATGATCCAAGCTATAATTTTATCCTTTGCACATAATATTAGCCCCTATTCGGGACTCAGTCGGTTGAGCCACCTTGGCATGTTTGAGCCACCTTGGCATGTTTGAGCCTAGGTGTTATGTTGGAGCCCATGGCATGTTTGAGCCACCTTGGCATGTTGGAGCCTAGGTGGCATGTTGGAGCGCGTGGAATGTTTGAGCTACCTTGGCATGTTTGAGCTTAGGTGACATGTTGGAGGCTAGGGTGGCACGCTTGAGCCACCTTGGCATGTTGGAGCCTAGGTAGCATGTTGGAGCCCACATGGCATGTTTGAGCCACCTTTGCATGTTGGATCCTAGGTGGCATGTTGGAGCCTAGCTGGCATGTTTGAGAAACCTTGGCATGTTGGAGCCCGGTATGGCATGTTTGAGCCACCTTGGTATGTCTGGGAGCCACCTTGGCATCTTTGGAGCCTAGGTGGCATGTTGGAGCCCACATGCCATGTTTGAGCCACTTTGGCATGTTTGAGCCACCTTGGAATGTTGGAGCCTAGGTGGCATGTTGGAGCCCACGTGGCATGTTTGAGCCACCTTGGAATGTTGGAGTTTGTAGGAGCCCGTGGCATGTTTGAGCCACCTTAGCATATTGGAGCCCATTGGCATGTTTGAGACACCTTGGCATGTTTGAGCCTAGGTGGCATGTTGGAGCCTGGGTGGCATGTAGGAGCCCCAAGGGTGGCATGTTTGAGCCACCTTAGCATATTGGAGCCCACGTGGCATGTTTGAGACACCTTGGCATGTTTGAGCCTAGGTGGCATGTTGGAGCCTAGGTGGCATGTTTGAGCCACCTAGGCATGTTGGAGCCTAGGTGGCATGTTGGGAATCCACGTTTTTGAGACACCTTGGCATGTTGCGGCCCTAGGTGGCATGTTGGAGCCCCGTGATGGCATGTTTGAGCCACCTTGGCATGTTTGAGCCTTGGTGGCATGTTGGTGCCTAGGGCGGCATGCTTGAGCCACCTTAGGGGTTGGAGCCTAGGTGGCATGTTGGAGCCCACATGGCATGTTTGAGCCACCTTGACATGTTGGAGCCTAGGTGGCATGAAGCCCACGTGGCATGTTTGAGCCACCTTGACATGTTTGAGCCTAGGTGTCATGTTGGAGCCTAGGTGGCATGTTTGAGGCACGTTGGCATGTTGGAGCCTAGGTGGCATATTGGAGCCCATGTGGCATGTTGGAGCCTATAGGTGGCATATAGGAGCCCGCATGGCATGTTTGAGCCACCTTGGCATGCTTGAGCCTAGGTGGCATGTTGGTGCCTAGGTGGTAGACTTGAGCCATCTTGGCATGTTGGAGCCTAGGTGGCATGTTGGAGACCACATGGCATGTTTGAGCCACCTTGGATCTAACCGTTGAAGGTATATTTCACGAATGTAAAACAATACGATACATTCCCAAATTTGAGCGCACAAACAATATTCCAGGTGGTGGTGCTTTGCTTAAGAAATAGCCTCAAAAAAACCTCAAAAAAACCATACTTCCTTAAGAAATAGCTACGTAAAAACTACACCTAGTTATAAACCACACCACTTCAGAAAACCACACTTTTAAAAAAAACAGCCACTTAAAAACCACACCTCAAAAAACCATACTTACTTTAAAAATAGGTACTTAAGAACTACACCTAGTTATATAAACCACACCTTAAAAAAATCATACTTCCTTAAAAATAGCTTCTTAAAAACTACATCTAGTTATAAACTACACCACTTCAAAAAACCATACTTCATTAAAAAACAACCACTTAAAAACTACACTCGCTTATAAACCACACCTCAAAAAACCATACTTCTTTAAAAAACAGCTATTAACTACACCCACTTATAAATGACACCTCAAAAAACAACACCTCAATTAAAAAAATCACACCACTTCAGAAAACCATACTTCATTTAAAAACAACCACCTAAAAACTACACCTCCTTATAAACCACACTTCAAAAAACTATACTTCCATAAAAAAACAACTACTTAAAACTACACCTAGTTATAAACTACACCTCAAAAAACAACACCTTCTTAAAAACACCACCCCTAAAAAAAAAAGCAACACTTCTTTTAAAAAAAACGACACCTCAAAAAAAGACCACACCTTAAAAAAAAAAGAAACTATAGCTCCGTAAAAAAAACTACACCGCCTCCTTAATAAACCACACCTCCACATAACCACATGTAGATTTTTTGGAACAATAACATGTGGTCTTCTTATTACTGTTGTTTTTAGGTGTGGACCCAGAATTGGGGTGGTTGTGCACCCTCATTCCAAAAATAGAAACTCCAAGTAGTATAGGAGACTGGAGACCAATCTCCCTAACCAATACTACTTACAAAGTATTGGCAAAAGTTCTTGCAAATAGATTGAAGTTAATTTTAATGGAAATCTCCATGTCAATCAACATTCCTTCCAAAAAGGAACATCCTGAACAATTACATTGGGGTTGCAGAAGGACTCCATTGGAACTCTATCTCAGGGCAGAATTGCATGCTCTTAAAATTAGATTTCAAAAGAGCATATGAGGCAATAAGTTGGCAATTCCTGGAAAGAGCAATGCAACACTTGGGATTCTCGGAGAATGTCTATAAAAAGATTTGGAGCTTTAATTCTACATAATCCTCTGCCCTGATAGTTAATGGTTCTCCTACTAAAATGTTTCAATGTAGACGAGGAGTGAGGCAAGGATGCCCTCTGGCTCCCTACCTATTCTTGATAGTTGCAGAAGTTCTTACCAGACTAGTTAATCAATTGGAAAAGGATAAGGCAATAGTCAGCTTGAAACTGCCTAAGGACCATGGGACTTTTTATATTATGCAATATGCAAATGATATATTTGCTTTTCTAAAGAGTGATGATGATAGTTTGGGGAAATTCCTGGAATCAATGGATAGATTTGGGAAGGTAGCAGGAATAGTCCTGAATAAGAATAAACATGATATTGTCCTGAATACTCATTTGATAGACATACAAGGGATTAATGTGCTCAATAAACAAAGTGTACCACACCTATTCTAGGCATCCATCTAGCTATTAACAAATCCCTGCAAGGACTTTGGGAGCCAATAGTTGAGAGGATTAAAAGGAAACTATCCATGTATTCTTCCTCCTCGTCCTTAGCTGGGAGAGTTGAAATAGCTAATGCAGTTATTGAAAGCACACATGTCTATTTTTCATCAGTTATTGTTGGAGACAAAGAGTCATACAGAAAGATTGAAAGTGCCATTAGGAAATTCATTTGGCAGGGGTCACATACGGTGGCTTGGAATGAGTTGATTAAACCCAAAAAAAGGGGGACTAGGATGCAAAGACCTTTTTGTGCAGCAGTGGCCCACAAAATACTGAAAGGGAAAAAGGCTGATCATGCTTGGAACATAATTGGCAAATATCAAGGTGTATTTGAATTTTTTGTTTTGAGAACAATTGATGATGATGTATTGCATAGGAGAACTGAGGAGGCTGACAGGAAGCAGTTGCTAGAGCCATGGGAGAAGCTACCAACTCAGATGAAGAAGATACCATGTTATCAAGATAGGAATTGGTGGATAGATTTGTCCAGCTCAAATAAGCTATGGTACATGCGATGGCCATAAAGAAATTGCTGAAAAGAAATGATGCATGGAGGTATAATAATATGAGACCAAGCTTTTTGAAGTTATTCCATTATTGGCAACAAAAGAGAGAGGCTTTGGTACTCATGCTGTTGGATTTTATCAATTTTCTAGCTGATGAACTGGACATCCTTCTGAATATTATAGGTCGAAGAGTTGTTGCAGGCTTGACCATGCAGGACTTGCTGGATGCACAATAAAGGATATGCAGTCTAAGGGCACTTTTCATCTTATAAGTACATCTGAACTTTAAATATTACTATGCATCCAGGATATAATCTATAAGCTTTATGAGTTTAATGTTTTTTGATAAGCTAAATCATGGATATTTTCTTTGGGATCCATGAAATTATGCCTATTATGTATAGAGGTGTACTACCATAATGGTGTACCATCCCGATATGTACCAAAGAAACCCTACCCTCAAAAAAAAAAGAGTCACAGAATATGAAGCCTGGAAAGAGTGCCTCTGAAATGAACTAGAAGATGTCGAGTGATCAGATTGTGTTGTTCCCATTCTAACTAGCCAAGATGATGTCATCGACATGTAAATGCATCACCTCAGTGAAAAAACTTATCGCCTCATTTATATTCAAGCAACCATCCCTTTTTTCTACCCTGACAATACATAAAATTCATTGCTGGTGAATCGACTGTAGGTGCACACTTTACCTTCACTAATGGGCAACAAGTACAACATGTTTTGCCTAAGAATAAATCCTTGGTGTTTTGAAAACGTGTCCATATACAAGTATCATTGTCTAGGTGATTGTTTTAACCCATAGACAACCTTTTTTAATTTCCACACTTTATCTCTCCCTTGTGTTAGTTTGAGTTCTTGGCATACACCCTGCAGCAGCAGTCCATGACTGCCGGATGCTACAAAGCTGCCATGCTCATGATCACAAAACAAGAACAAGACAAGAAAATATGTACAAAAAATGAAGGGGAACGTGGCCAAATGAGGCTCTCCAAATATGAGATCAAACCTGAGTACATCTGAAGAGGCTCCGGTCTAATATAGTGCAGACCGCAAATCTGAGCCGTACACTAACTAAATCTAATCCCTACACTTATGTTAACCTAATCATGCCAAGTGTCAGTCTGCCACCACTGACACCTAACATGTGCATGTACCTAACATGTGCATGCACAATGTTAACCACTAGGTGGTTAACACTGCCTCCCCCTAAAAGTTTTTAGCACGAAAACATGTACAGACTTTTATAAGACAAGTCCGACAATTACAACATGGTGCCAAAAATTAGGCGTAAAAATGATGGTAATGGTTGGGTTGTGTCGCCGTAAAAGATCTTCATGATTGCGTTGAGGACGAATAAGATCCGAATGAATGTCGATGGAGAACATGGATCATAGGAACATGGGCCAAAAACATAAAGACCATCCCCTTATATCATGGGTAAGTCACATTTAAAATAATTGCCCAAAATTCCACTTAAAAAAGAAGGAAGGGGGTCTTTAAAAGGTAAACACCAAAAATGCCTCCCCCAATATCAGCCATAAAGTTTGAGCATAAAATTTGCTGGAGCGTGAATGCTGCGTGCGTGACATGAGCTTGAGCGTGAGGATGGCTCGTGGGCGTGAGCGTGCAATCAGGCATGAAGCGGGTGTGGAGCGTGGACATAAACAAAGCGTGGCCTCTGGAGCGTGGCGTCATAAGGCGTGGGCGTGGGCGTGGCCCGTGGGCGTGGCTTCTGAAGGCTTGAGTTTAAAAATGCATGGGCGTGGTCCGTGGCGTAAGCGTCAGCGTGGCGTGGGTTTATGGTTACTGAGCATGGCCCGTGAGAGCAAAAGAGACATGAAGCGCGTGACCGTGACTGTGGCCCGTGGAAAAAAGCTGGAGCGTGGGCGTGGGGCCCCGTGAATGTGACCCCGTGAGTCCCTTTAGAAGTTTGAGCGTGAGCAGTAGGGTTTGACCCACGGCGTGACCCGTGATCAGCCTGCATAATAAGGGCTTGAACCCTAAGAATATCGAACCCTAATTAGAATGTGTTGCGGCGGTGGCATGGCGGTGAAGTTCTCTGGGCTGCCGAGATATACTGCTGTTGCTATTTTCAGAAAATAGGGTGTCGAATGGAGCGTAACGTCTGCCTTGAAGTGCGCATGCTAAAGAGAGATCTGCAGAAGGAAAGTCGGATATGATGCCGGAATTTACAGCTGCCATTGATAGGAACTGGCCGGATGTTTGCTGGAACAGAGCCATTAGGTTGCCTGAAGCAGTGCTGCATCCTGCTATGTCAAGAATCAATGCAACGGAGATACACAGAGGGCAAAGCCATGGGTGACGTATCAAGGGAGCAACAGGTAAAGTTGAAAATAATGTGGTGCTCCAATCACGGCCGGAACTGTAATGTGCTGATAATGCTTGTGTGCAGATGATGAAGACCAGAGAGACGTGAGAAATCCGAGTGTGAGGCTTCAAGGTTGAAGAGGTTCTTCAATCCAATTTGTGCTTGAATAATTCTCTACAATGAATGGGGGCTAGCAGGGATGCTGGCCCTCTTAAAAACTCAATAAAAGATAGGATCGTTGTGTGCAGGTGCAGACTGATGGAAAGTATTTGAGGAAGAACTCGAATCCTTCTAGAGCCGGAGAGGCGAGAATGATTGCTTTGTACGGATAAAATGAAACTTTGATGCAGGTACTGTGATGCCCTGGACATACGATTTCGAGAAAAAAAACTCTGATGCTTCCGTTGTGCAATAGGCAGGGACAAGTCTGGTACAGATGAACTACATGAAGAAGCAGATAACGCCCTTGAGAAATCTGTCTGATGATTGATGTTGACTCTTGTGTATTGGCAGGAACCAGAAAGAGATAAAGCTGTGAATCAATAATCTCTAGCCCAGGCAATAGGAACTTTTGGGCTCAAAGGGGGCTAGCCAAGTGCTGGCCCTCTACCAAATAATCTGAAAAAGAAATTTTCATAAAAACCTGAGACTTGAAGAGGCAGATGAGGTAAAGATCCCCTCAGTAGCATCGCGGTGAGTATTTTGGGTGTGCGTATAACGAAATTTCTGATAAGCCAAGATAAACAGAAGATGATAAAAAATGATCAAAGACATGATGTTTTCTGATAGCTTTTTCAGCAGAGAAAAGATAAAAACACTTGATTTTTTCTTGAGTTTGTTGCAGAGAGAGGAGTGCTGTCACCACCCGTAAATCCCCCGGTCAAAACTAAGGTTTGTCGCAAAGATGAAAAATGAGTTTTTGAAAACGATTTTCATAACTAAACTAAGTGCTAAGGAATTGATTGACAAAGGGCCTGGACCATTTCAACAACCGGGTTGGGCCAAATAAAGGGATCAAGGGTGAGAATAGTGTACAAGAAGTATTCAAGAACCGATTAGAATAAGAAAAAGAAAGACAACAAAGAAAACAAAGAAGGGTGAAGAAGGTGATCACAAGTTTTAACCCCAAGATAACTGGGCGCCAGGTGTTAGTTTGAGTTCTTGGCATACACCCTGCAGCAGCAGTCCATGACTGCCGGATGCTACAAAGCTGCCATGCTCATGATCACAAAACAAGAACAAGAAAAGAAAATATGTACAAAGAATGAAGGGGAACGTGGCCAAATGAGGCTCTCCAAATATGAGATCAAACCTGAGTACATCTGAAGAGGCTCCAGTCTAATATAGTGCAGACCGCAAATCTGAGCCGTACACTAACTAAATCTAATCCCTACACTTATGTTAACCTAATCATGCCAAGTGTCAGTCTGCCACCACTGACACCTAACATGTGCATGCACCTAACATGTGCATGCACAATGTTAACCACTAGGTGGTTAACACCTTGCACAAAACCTGGGGGCCGTTTCATGTAGATATCCTCTTCAAATTTGGCATCAAGAGAGGTAGTAGTGACATCCATATGATGCATTTCTAGATCTTTAGCATTTGCCATGGCGAAGAGCATCCTAATATTGGCCATTTTTACTATAGGAGAAAAAGTATCTTCATAGTCAACCCCTTCTCTCCCTCCTTTTTTTTTTTTTTTTGGGGAGGGGGGCTTATGCAACTAGTCTAGCCCTATGTTTTACAGAATTCTCTTTAGTCCCTTGCTTGATCTTATAGATCCATTCACAGCCTATTGCATTTCTCGCCTTTAGATAAGTCTACAGCTCAAATGTTTCTTTTTTTTTTTGAATGCATTGAGTCTTCTTTGTTGCATCCTTCCATTCTTTTGCATTTGTAGCCTTCATGGCCTCATCAAAGGTTTTTGGCACTTCAAAATCAATCATGACTAATATCTCTCGCTTAGGTTTATTTCATCAAAAATATATTTTAACCTTCTACTTCTTCCAAATGAATCTCGCCAAATAGTTCAAGACTAATCTTTGCTTTCTCTTGTAGAATTTGAGCTCCTTCTTTCGTGGTTGGTCCTTGTGTTTGTCACTTGATTTCCCTCCACTGCTTCCTTGTCAGCATTGTTTGCAGTTGGTTGTTCAATTGTACCTTTATTTCCTTGCAAAAATGGTCGAGTCGGTTTTCAATATCATCATCATCAATTATGGGAACATTGTCCACTTGTTGTGTGTTCTACATTTCTTCTCTTTGTTCCACTACTGCAAATGGACCTTTCTTGTGCTTGTAATATTGACTTTCATCAAATATCACGTCCCTATTGATAACAACTTTCCTTTTTGTTGGATCAAACGTTCTATAAGCCTTGGAATGTTCATCATAGCCTACTAGATAAGCAATTATAGCTCTTTCATCAAGTTTTTGTCTCTCTTCCTTTAGAATGTGCACAAATCCCAAAAACCATATGTTCTTAATTTATCAAAGTTAGACTTAGTTCTAGACCAAAGCATCTCGTGTAATGAGCCATTAATGCGCATTTAAGGGCAAAGATATTTTGGCGCTTCTACATCGGGTTCTTGTCACGCTTTTTTTCGTAGGGAAATTAGGTAGGTCAGATTTTTGAGCATTGTCTTAACAAAGATTTAAAATTATCCTATTCTTTCTTTTCTCAAGATACCATTCCGTTGTGGGGAAAACTACAAGTCAATTGTCTTTTATGCCCGCAATACCTTTTTAAACTCGTGAGGGTAGCCCCTACACACTTGATTTTCTTTCCAGCCTTAAGCTCCACTTCGCAACAAAGGTTTTAAATGCCTCAAAGTCCGTGATTTAGTTCATGCAACCTTGGTTCTTCGACTAAAATTATCAATGAATGTAATAAAATATTTTTTTCCTGTAATGTTCCTCATATTGAATAGTCCACACAAATCTGGATGCACAATATCCAATATCCCCTTTGCTCTCTTGTTGGATTTTTTTGAAAGGTAGCCTAGCATGCTTTCCAACCATGCATCCATAGTAGGCCTTGTCTCCACTACTTATTTCACAAGCTTCAACTAATCCTTGTTTGGCCATAAGTTCTATAGTTTTATTGCTAGTGTGGCATAATCTTTGGTGTCATGTATTAATATCAGAGACTATAATTGCATGCACCGATGGTAGATGATTGTTATTCAAACCCAAAGAGATTATCAACTTTTTTCCCATAAATTTGATTTCATCATCAAATAGAATAAGATTTGTTATCTATCAAATATGACATTATTCCATGTCTACTAACTGATTGATAGATATTAAATTTCTAACTAGTGTAGGCACACACAAGACATCTTTTAAGACTACTGATTTCCCTTGCAAGTCAAACAACTCCAAGATACTAGCACATTGCACTCTTTGTAACTCTCCATTTCCAAGTCTGATGTATCGAAGTCCTTTCTTCTTTTCCATTTTTAAGCAATTTTGTTGAGCTATCTCTAAAGCAATCTCTAAGATATAATTCCAACTTTGCACCACGGTTGAAGTCAGAGATAGCTATAAGTATCTTGGTGTAGGGTTCTCAGAAGAACACACTTTGAGAACAGTGTATTGCCAAGCATGTGACTCTGGAGAGCACTCTATGCAGTGCAAAACAATTGTTTTTGCGTGGAGATTCATGATTGGTCACGGAAAGCCTACTTGTTTCGGGCCTTGGTAGAACTTGTCTTACTGTATGTATCTGAAGTATTGGGGCATGCCACTGGTGCTAATGCTTGGGAGAGCTTGAAACATGTGCAAAAGTCCTTTCTCACTTACAGCCTAGGAGTCAAAACTATGGTGCCCTACAAGAGACAGGTTTTTGGCCTTTTCAACATTCTGCGATGAAGCACCATCTCCACTGTATCAACAAGGTGCATTACATGGATGATGATAAGTACCCTTTTCTCGTGCTTGCCATGATCTCCCCAGCATTTGAAATGATGTTGAAAAGAGAATTGTAATGCATAGTTTGCCCGCTGGTCTGTGCAACCGAAACACTGCATGGTACTTGCTAGTTCTGATCCCGAGCTTTTGCAACAATATCTCAATGGTAATTTTCCTCAGAAGATGTGGGACCAAGTTAAAACTGGTCATTATCATGCACATACAAGTCCCACTTTGGTACCAGGACCACAAGCTTCATTTGCTTGCTTCCTTTGTCCATGAAAAAGCTTGTAATTCCACATGCTATGGATTGAGATAGGTAGATGAGGGAGGAGATAACAAGTGTTCGTGATGGTCGCCACAAAGAAGCGCGATGGCAAAGTTGGTCATTTTGCCAATTATCGCGATGTCCAATTGTCGTAAGCCACCATTGACAAAATCACAGAGATGATCAGAATAGGAAAGTTACTATCTCAGCACACAATGGGCTATACCTACTAACGGCCAAAACGTGGACCAAAGAAAAGTTGAAGCATCATATGATCTAATGATGAACCCATTCCAAGCAACCCGTGAGAAAGTATCATTAGTTCTTTATGGGCCACCAACCAATGATCTAGCACGCCCGTCAAGAGCCCGTAGCAGTAATCCATTTGCTAATCCCCCAAGGTACTTTGACGAGCACCAGCCCTATGAACGAAGATCCAGACGAAATCATTGAAGCACATGTTGTAGACAGACTCCAAAATACAATTGTAGTTGGAGATTTGGGTGATAACGAAATTATCCTCACCAACTGGAACTCATCTTTTGCAGCAGAGTGACACTTACGGGTATTCAATAGAACACTATAGTAATTGTCATTTGGTTTAATATCTTGTATAATAACATATTATTTCATTCATTGCGTTTATATTTGCTCAATTTCATCAATTTGTTTTGTTAACATGCAGGTTATAGAAGTCCCCAATGCATCACCTCCACGTGACATTCCCATCATCCCTGAAGTAAATAATGATGTGGAGCCGGAAATTATCATAGTACCAGAAAGCCCAACAGTTGAAGTTCAAGTTCAGTTAGTTCCTCCGCCATCAGTGCAACCCTGTTGATGTTATGGCATTGTGGTTAGTTGGATATATCAATGACATGCGCTCATGTATGCAACAAATTCGTAATGCATTGAACTCAATTGAGAACTTCATTCTTGATGCGCACATTCGTTTAGACATAGACCATCGGAGGCAATTACATGTGCAAATAAATAGGCTAACTACCCTCTGCAGTTGTTTGATAGGCAAATCAACAAAGATGTGTATCGATCTTAAGTCAAGATATCCATATTGAGTGCTTGTAAATTGACATACTACTTTTACTATTTCTAGTCCCTTGTACAAGATTGATAATTGAACATTACGCATTTGGTTTTAGTGAAGAGGGAATACGTACATCAGAATTTATCAAGCTCTGTCTACAAACCATAGTTCGATCTCATAAAGAGATTGGCCTGATACTCTAATTTATGGTATGCTCCTTTAGGATGCAAAACCGAGATGGATCCGTAGACATAGCAAGGGCGATATTCAAGAGGGGAATGTATTGGTGTGAAGCATTGGTCCGAATTGGGTGAAAAGTGAACGGCATTGTGATCGCAAGTTCAAAAACAGCCGGGTAATCGAAATTTATGAATTGTGTTCAGAGCACGCAGAAACTTGTTAAGGGAGAAGATGGTTTAAGGAAGCTTGTGGTTCGAGGAGATCCAGATTTCAGGGTGAATTATGGCTGTAATGAATCTGATACACTGAATGCTTGCTGATGCTTCAGTAAGGTCATTGGTGCTAGAACATGAGGGAGCTAAGCTGTCAGGATCTTAGTGCAAAGGTGTAACCACTGGATAAGGCAGAAGTTGCTGAGTATGAGCGAGTACTCTAATGGATTCAGTTGCAATAGTCACATGAAAAATCTTTGAGATTGGGATAGGAAGTGCTTTAATGGTCAAAAAAGATTGTTCTAGGGATGTTGGTGGCTAGGGAGGATATGATACAAGCTTGCAGCCATGGCAGAGATGCTTGATCTCAGGGAGAAGCTGGCACAAATGATTTGTTTGAGCAATTATGGTGGATTATTTTCGCCCTGATTCAAATATTAGGATTGTTTGTACATAGTTCAGATATGAAGTGTAGTGTACAGGTTTGGACATCTAATTATTGTGCAGGTAATGTATATAGTCTCACATATATAGTTCAGGGAGAGTCTTGAAGATAGAACCTATATATGTGACGTGTACATATGCTGATTTGCAAATAAATGGATGATATTAATTGACCAGCCCTTTTATGTTATGTAGCACTGTAAACAACTCATATCATGATGGATGGTTAACTCTGGGTTCAAATTCCAGACCAAAGCTATCGCTCCACCCAGGAATTTCATACACATGAATTGGATGCACAACTATTCCAAAAATTGCAGTTGCTCTTCTCATTATCTATTCTAAATGTACACTTGTTTTGTTTTGTTTTGCTTATATTCGCAACATCAACTCATCCAAATGTCATGTAACGTTGTTTGTTTTTGGCCCCGAAGGGGCAAAAAAAAATTTTAACGTATAACACAAACCATTACATTACACGCAATAAAATTAAATTCCCCCTTAAACCCCTTTTTGTTTGGGTGCATATTCACACGGGGGTGACGTAGGGAAGCGAGAGCCCTTATAATTATGTTTCGCACGTACAAAATCAACACCATATAGTATATTGCCTGAAATCTTATAGTATTTTGCAAATCTTGTTATACAAGATAACAAATTTCAGACATCCATACCCCACAAACGAGGAACTTTTGTGTAACGCATGTAGATTAAGGAATAAGGGGCTTAATATGCTTATCCAACAGCTCTCAATGTCTCTGAGTCACCCCCATGTTAATATGCACCCAAACAAAAAGGGGTTTAAGGGGGAATTTAATTTTATTGCATGTAATGTAATGGTTTGTGTTATACGTTTATAGTCATTTATGATTGGAGGCACCTATGATTTTGAAATATGAAATACGATTTCGCCTAAGGTTTTGAGGGAATATCGAACCTCTATACGACTTTTTTGCTTAACATTTTAGAATATGAAATACAGAAGCTCGAACCTCTACCAAAATAATTTAATGTCCTTCAATATACCCAGTGAGCTAATGCAAATTTTCTTTATCTTGAATCTATGTTTTTTTATAACAACTTATTCGATTTTTTTAGGGAGATACAGTCTATGATTTTAGGAATTGTTATTTTTACATCCATATCAAATCCCCGTAGAACCCCCTGTTATTTTGCTACATATTCGAAACGAGGTGCACCCTGGACTACCACAGCCGTCGGATTCGTCGATCCTACGACCCAGATCGTATGTTGGACCCCCTGGGCACCTCTCGTTTCGTTTATAGTCATTTATGATTGGAGGCACCTATGATTTTGAAATATGAAATACGATTTGCTCGCTTTTTTTTTTTTTTTTTTTTTTTACGAAGGCAAGATTTTTTATTAATAATAAGTAATGGTACAAGACCTTATTTAGACCCCACAAAGGCCAAATAGGAAGAATTGTAACAGAAATGGCTCTAGTAGCCAGATGCCTAAAAGATGAGGCTCATATAACAAGCCGTCAAGCTAGCTAGCGATCACCATTGAATGCTGCCCTTGTACTTTGATCCAGACTTCCTCAACCTCTTCTTCATCATTGCAAGAGGGTACGAGCCTCCTCTTTTAAACTGCCCGGTACTAAGTAGGCATGGCCTTCTTCCCATCTGCTGAGAGGACTATGGAAGGCAATGGCAATCGCTGGGTGAAGCAACAAATATTTCCCCGAGACCTTAAGAAGCACAACCGAAGAATATACCTGGAAAAATAAGATATGCTCAACCAAGAATGCTCCAAGATTTCGCCTAAGGTTTTGAGGGAATATCGAAACTCTATACGACTTTGCTTAACATTTTAGAATATGAAATACGGAAGCTCGAACCTCTACAAAAATAATTCAATGTCCTAAAAAAGACTACTATAACCAATATACCCAGTGAGCTAATGCAATTTTTTTAATCTTGAATCTATGTTTTTTTTATAACAACTTATTCGATTATTTTAGGGATATATGGTGTATGATTTTAGGAATTTTTATTTTTACATCCATATCAAATCCCCGTTGAACCCCCTATTATTTTGCTACATATTCGAAACGAGGTGCACCCTGGACTACCACCGTCATCGGATTCACGATCCCACGACCTGCATCAGATGTTGGGCCCCCCAAGACCACCTCGCTCGCTTCGTTGATAGTCATTTATGATTGGAGGCACCTATGATTTTCAAATATGAAATACGATTTCGCCTAAGGTTTTGAGGGAATATCGAACCTCTATACGACTTTGCTTAACATTTTAGAATATGAAATACGGAAGCTCGAACTTCTACCAAAACAATTTAATGTCCTAACTAAGACTACTTTAACCAATATACCCAAAGGAGCTAATGCGATTTTTTTTATCTTGAATCTATGTTTTTTTTTTTTAACAACTTATTCGATTATTTTAGGGATATATGGTCTATGATTTTAGGAATTGTTATTTTTACATCCATATCAAATCCCCGTGGAACCCCCTATTATTTTATTATATATTCGAAACGAAGTGCACCCTGGACTACCACAATCATCGGATTCGTCGATCCTACGATCCAGATCGTATGTTGGGCCCCCTGGGCACCTCTCGTTTCGTTTATAGTCATTTATGATTGGAGGCACCTATGATTTTGAAATATGAAATATGATTTTGCCTATGGTTTTGAGGGAATATCGAACCTCTATAATAATTTTGCTTAACATTTTAGAATATGAAATACTAAGCTCTAACCCTACCAAAATAATTTAATGTCCTAACTAAGACTACTTTAACCAATATATCCAATGAGCTAATGCGATTTTTTTTTTTTAACTTGAATCTATGTTTTTTTTTTTTTATAACAACTTATTTGATTATTTTAGGGATATATGGCCTATGATTTTAGGAATTGTTATTTTTAAATCCCTATCAAATCCCCGCGGAACCCTCTATTATTTTGCTACATATTCAAACGAGGTGTACTCGACTACCACAGTCGTCGGATTCGTCGATCCTACGACCCAGATCGTATGTTGAACTCCCTCGGCACCTCTCGTTTCATTTATAGTCATTTATGATTGGAGGCACCTATGATTATGAAATACGATTTCTTCTAAGGTTTTGAGGGAATATCGAACCTCTATAATGACTTTTGCTTTAACATTTTAGAATATGAAATACGGAAGCTCTAACCTCTACCAAAAAAAAAAGTCAATGTCCTAACTAAGACTACTTTAACCAATATACCCAAAGTGAGCTAATGCAATTTTTTTTTATCTTGAATCTATGTTTTTTTTATAACAACTTATTCGATTGTTTTAGGGGTATATGGTCTATGGTTTTAGGAATTGTTATTTTTACATCCATATCAAATCCCCCTGGAACCCCCTATTATTTTGCTACATATTTCTGTCATATGAACATAGCAGTCCAGATTTAAGATTTCAGAACATAGCAAAAGTTTTAAGTACTAAGGTTTTGAGGTCATATGAACTAAACCATGAATAAATAACTAAACAATGAAAGTGTTAATTATGTCAATAAACAACTACAAAGAAGCTTTTTACATTTTTTCCCTCTCAAGAAAGAATAACATTACAAAGGGCGTACATTAGCAATAAACAACCAGTAGAGATCACATATTATTGGCATTACAGAGTAGTGAAGTGCTGAAGATAATAAACAGATTATTTTTTATTAATATCAAATGTGTTACATGAACTCATTTCCAATAGAAGAGTACAAACTTCTTGACTAGAATCTGTCACAGAAATGCATGTGGTCCCTGAAATGCTAAAAATTAAGATCTAACAATGCATGTCATCATAACCTTCATCTTTCTCGTCTTCTTAACCTGTAAGAATAGTATTCAAAAAACCATGAGAACCTAAACTACGTTTTAGTTAAAATGAAAGACAACTCACGTCAGGATTATCCATTTCAGACAAAACAAAATGTATTCATATGTCTGCTTCGATATTAATTTGTCTGCTTCGATGCAGCAAGTTTAGCAATCTCCAGTAGAGTATCCTTTATCATTTGGCATAAAAAATTTTTGATTGTAGCCATTGATTGAAAAATCTTCAAAGTATTAGCTGATCTCATGGACTCCAAACCCCGATCAATTCATGTTTTTTACAGATTCTTCTTTCATGAAATCAAACTTCATTTTTTCATTCTCTTCAAAGTTATTTGTTATATTCGATATCCCAAAGCAATTTCTTCATCAATGTGAACCCGAGATACTTTTTTTGTTGTTGGCTTACCAATAACCCTTTGGTTGATTATGTAAAAACAGATCGAGGAATGTGTCAAAAGGATTGAACTTACTTGGAGTATCTTTGCTGGAATTTTTCTCCCGAAGCACTTGAATTATCTTTGCTACTATTTCCTTCATTGGCAATAGGGCTTGTGGTTATCATTGGCAATGTTTATGAATTCTTCCACAAAAGATGCATTTGTTCCAATTGTCTCAGAAGGCATCGACATGAATCTCATGTTTGGGAACATACCAAAGATCCTCAAATGCCTCGCCCCAAATTCCCCATCATCCCCTCGCACCTGAATGTCCTTTTTCATTTGTCACACCATGTTTAAGATCTTCCATAGCTTCAAACCATGGCCAACTAGGTGGCTCGAGATCGCTTTTTTCTGGATGCTTCTTTTTCATCATCCCGAATTTTATTTGCAATTTATCCCACTTGTTTCTTAATCGCCTCAAGTCTTCAAGGCCATGAACTGTGGGTTGTAATTTCACCATAATCTTCTCCATTGGCTTGAAGAAAGATTGATATGAATTTCCATTATTATGCACCTTGTACCCCTTCATCAAAGCAAGCATGGTGGAGATTGCATTGTCCACCAATCTAATGTGAGTTTTCCTTTTCCCGCCCCAAGCATCCCCATAAATGTAATTGCATTTTTCCATTTGCACAACCAAGGCTAAATCATTGGGGAGGGGTTAAGATTGAATCTCGTGTAATCCATCTGATCCTATCATCCCCTACAATTTGATTTTGCAATTTCCCCACTTCATTTTGTCACACCATGAACTCCAAGATCTCTCTCTCTCTAAAAGATGGCTAAAGGGTCTCTCTCTCAAACTATTTGTTCTCTTTTCTCTCAACCTATGTGTTCTCCAAACGATTTAACTCTGATAGATATTATATTAGAAGCAAATTTGGGATTTCATCAAGTACATTGTTATAATTTTGATATTGGTGCATTATTTCGATGGGTGGACCCCCTGTGGAGGTCCTCAAGCATAGAGATATTTGCTTAAAGAACGCATAATAAAGACCTTATAGATGGGAATGAGGGGAAGAGGCTAATGCACCTGTCTGAGGATGCATTAGATGATATTTTTATAACTTTGAATGTGTATAGTGTGAACGCTTCTACACCGATGGTCTCATGCACATGATAAATAAACATTTCATTTCATCTCTCTCTCTCTCTCTCTCTCTCTATCTCTCTCTCTCTCTATCTCTATCTCTCTATATCTCTCGGGCGCCTATCCCTGGCGCCACGGCATGCATGTGTTTGTTCCAGCACTATTTCCTGGCCGAGACAGTTCATTTGCTTGGCCGAGACAGACCCATTTGTTTTGATTTGACAAGGAATCCATCCACTTCAGCTTTTGTGATGTCTTGATCTAAAACCGTAAGAAAACTTGTGCGATTCGCCCACTTGTGCGTAAAGCAGGCAAAGCCGAAAACCAGGAGAAAGCTTGTGCAGATTCGTCCACTTGTGCAAAAAAACTTGTGCAAATTCGTAGTCATTTGCGTGGCAGACATTTGCTTCGAATTGACAGGGAACCCAATCCACTTGACCCTCCTGATGCCTTGACCGAACCCAAAATGTGGGATTTTTGTGCGCATTCAAACCAAAACAGGGATTTTGTGCTGATTCAAACCAAAAACGGGGATTTTGTGCGCATTCATCCGAAAACAGTGGTATTAGAACAGTGGTTTTAAAGCAAGAAAAGGGGCAAACAGTGGTGCACCACACTCGTGGGAGGAAAAAACAAGCAAAAACATGGCATGTGCCTCCAAGAAAAACCTATTGCCGGGTGAGAGCCCCTGTTAAGGTGGTCGCCTCCCGCCGGGTAGTGAAGAGGGCGATTCTACTGTGAGCCGGAGTCACAAAAAAAAAGATCCGATGGAAGCAAAGTAAGGTGATGAGGATAGCTATGGAGGCATCTACGATCTCAATGAAAGCATCAATGGAGGGTCTGGCCCAAAATATGGTTAGTGATTCAAGAATTTTTCGCTTGCTCATGTACAAACAGTAATTAGAGAAATGCCAAAGCAAGATGTTCGGTAACTTGAGCAATTTAAGCAAGGGCTTACATCCTGAATTTGAAAAATTCAAACAAGAGCTCATGAACAACAAAGGATGTTGATAGCTTAAACCGATGACACGTAAACAGACTAATGAATACGATGTGGCCATAATTCAAAATCAATTGGCATCCTTTATGGAAGAACAAGAAAAGAAAGAGAAAGCATTGAACATTCGCTGATTGGCATACCCAAGAAACAAGAGAGAAAACCAGAGACATTGTCCGTGCTTTTGTGCGAAAGGAAGCCACCGATAGACACTAATATTGTAGATGCATTTTGATTGGAAAGCAAGGTGAGAGAGACAGCACATCATTGTTAAATTGGGCTCCAGAGAGGACAAGATCAGCATATTAAAAAAGAAAACCATGCTCAAGGGGAAAAAAATTTGGATCAATGACGACCTTACTAAAAAACAACTTCGTGAACACAAGGAACAATTGCGATCTTTAAGGAAGCAAAGCAAGGTGGAAGAAGACATTTTGGAGACGGGTAGGGTGGTAGTGGAGAATCAAGATGAAACATAGGTGTTTAGACCACCAAGATAATGTGTTGGAATATTAACTCTATTAGTCAGTATAAAATAGAAGTAGTAGGTGATTTATTTACAAATGTAGATATCTTGTTTTTTCTGGAAACATGCGAGAATGAAGAAAAAAGTTTACCCCGACATATGTGGATTCATTTTGTTACAATGGGCTTTGGTATAATAAAGGTTGGCTTTAAAGGGTCATGGCTGGATAGCATGCTATGTAAGATCTCACTTGAGAAAAAATGGTCAAAATAGTTGAAGGAATGGGTTCAAAGCAACATATCTCGGTTGAAATACCGCCAAAAAGGTAAGATTTTTGTATGTGATGTTACTTTCCTCCAAGAGAATCACCAATGTATAACACGTATCTCTTAGACGTAGAGGACCCCTTCTTTAGTTTGGAACAGATGCTCTTTATTTGATGTCGCTAGGTGATGTTCTCATACTAGGTGACTTTAATGGGCGATGATTGTTAATAAGCAAGCAGCCTTTTAGCCTTTGGAAGGGGAACCCATGTGGGTTGAAATGCTTGATGACACAGAGATGTACCAACAGTGGTTGGAATAGAACTACCGCAGACAGACGTAATCGATGGCCTACGCCCAAGGCAAGCATGTACTCAATATGTGTAGCGGGCTAGACTTATTGATATATAATGGTACACCTGGATATTTCCGGCACGTATAAATGCACATGCGTAAATGCTAGTGTTGTTGACCTTGTTCTTGCTAAAGCCTCGCTTTGTGGATCGTGAGGCATATATCTATAGGGGAAGAGATGGAGAAGATCTCGATCATGTTCCACTTGCAATTGTGTTAAACACAAAGAAATTTGAATACACCAAGACCGCAATGTTTTCAAGCCCGAATTACGCATGAATTATCATAAGGCGGAAAAATACATGGAGAAATGTGAAGCAAAAGTATCTGAGATAAGCTGGCCCACGGGTATTGAGGCACTAAGTGAGAAACTGGCAGATATGGTATTGGGTGTGGCTAGTGACCATTTTGTCTCACATAGAAAACTAAAAGGGCTACCATGCAACAGTTGGTTTGATGCATCATGCAAAGAAAAAAGGGAAGCATACAAAAAAGCAAGAGGGGCGCTTAGACAGAGACTCAAAAAGGAATACATAGCATGGACCAAGTCTAAAAAAGAAGAAGTATATTTACCAAAGACAACAGGATTTGATCAAGGACACCATAGCAAACCCCAAACGGTTCTGGAATGAGCTTAAACCTAAAATGCAACAAGAGGCACATTTGGACCCAGAGACATTGATCGACCAAGTACGCAAACTCTACCATATGTCGGATGTTAATGAAAACAGTAATATTGATCATTTGCAAAACACGACATGGGGCTTCACATTGGAAGATTTAGAAGAGGGGCCGAGTAATCTTGCCAATGGGAAAGTGGTGATGCAATAGGGCTGGTTGCGTAAATGTTTAAATGGGGTGCAAATCAAGTGCATTTAGTGTTATTGTCTCTCGCTTAACTCGGTCTTGAATGGAGGATTCCTACCTAACATGGCAATTAAATAGAGTCATTCCTCTTTACAAAAACGGGATGAGGGCGACCCGTGAAATTATAGAATGATTCCGTGAGCAGCCTATATGCCAAATTGTTTGTCGCTATGTTAAACAATAAGTCGAAAGCGCTTGGTCAAGCACATAATGTTAGAGCCATTGGGCAAGCCGGGTTTTAGGCCTAAAAATCCACAGTGGATCATTTGGTCACTCAAGGCTATGATTGACTCGCTTAAAGGGAAGAGAAAACCACTCTATGCCCTTTTTGTGGACTATGCCAAGGCATTCGACACAAAGATCCCGTGCTCATCTATGGGAGAGGATGGACAACTTGGGGTACCGATGGAGCTCGTGCAGCAAAGAAAGCTACTCTATGAGAAAGTTTTAGTGCAATTATCATCCCCTTACATTGAAAAGTGCACGGAATTAGTAGAAAGCAATATCGGGTGAAGCAAGGTGCCCCTTTGTCGCCGGTTCTCGCTTTGGTTTATTCATAGACCAACCGGAGGCTTGGATAATGGAGTATATGGGACGGACTCCACCGCCAAACTATGTGATCTTGTTGCTCTTATATGCGGATGATGTGGTTCTTTCTCGCACAGCCTGCGTGCATGCGTAAACATCTAGACGCATTGGCTCACTTTTGTGACCGTAAAAACATGAAGGTGAATATGACTTAAGACTAAGATGATGGTTTTGGAACCAATAAAGTGGATCATTTGAATTTCTATTACCGAGGGGAGAAGGTGGAAATAGTATCCTCATATAAATACTTAGGGATACATGTAGACAAAGGGCATAGATGGAACCTTGTCGTTGAGTATGTGGTGAACTGAGGCTTGAAAGCCCTATACAAAGCATGCAAAGTAAAAGTGGAAAAGCGGAGATATGGGATTTTGGCTTGAAACGACCTTATTTCGGGTGCTTTTGCGCATAGCCTGTTATATGGATGTGAAGTATGGGGTCCAGCCTATCGCCAGACTCTTGAAAGAACATTGAGAAAGTGCAAAAAAATTCTTGAGAACGGAACTAGGCACTAAGGCTCGATCCATATGATATGTTGTTGGCTGAGTGTGGTATGATACCACTAGAGGTCGAGGCATTGTGCAAAACTCTTACATACCTTTGTAAGATATGTTTTGATATGATTTGAAGAGACCTTGCCACGACTAGCCTTGGAAGAGACAAGAAATAAGGGATGGTATATGATCTTGTGGAATGGATGAGGAAGTGGGGTTAGACATTCTACTCCTACAAGAGAATCGATCGAACATTAGAGGATGGGTGTGTGGCCATCTCATTAGAAGGAATTGAGGGTCCCTTAAACTTAAAAAAGAGTTTTACGTAAAATACATAAACCCTACACCCAAGAAGCCAAACACCTTCAGAGAATCTATCTCAAGCACCAGACACATGTGATAAGTGTGTGATGAGGCTTAGTTCTCATAGACTTGGGGTGGAAGTAGGACGTTGGAGTAACATCCCTCATGAATTGAGGTTTTGCATGTTATGCAATATGCAAGAAGTTGAGGATGAGTTACATGCCCTCATAAGATGCCCTTCATATGAGGGGATCCGACATAAATATAGCATACATTCAAACTCATTACAGGAATTCTTTGAATTGCCTGGGCATCAAATTGGAAAGTATCTAAAGGAGTTGATGACCCATAGAGAACACCTGCTAAAACAACAAGGGCAATAATGATAGAACGGAGGAGAGTTGGGAGGAGTCTAATGCATTTATGTCAGAGGATGCATTAGAGGATATCTTTTACAATGTTGAGTGTACATATTGATCGTCTCATAGACCTGGTGGTCTGCAGACGTAATAAATACAACATTTCATTTCATATCTCTCTTAGGTTGGCCACATGATAAAATTTGTCTCTCGCTATACTACAGAGACAATTTTTATACCAGATAGGCCGAGAGAAGATGGGAGATGAGCTTCGGGCCTTAACAGCCGTCAAGCCGAGCTCCCCGGCCGGATTTTTTCCCTCCTATTTGGCTCCACGATCCATCCCATATGGGATATTTTTCCTCAATCGATCTTCAAAATGACAGATATGGGATATTTCGAGCTCGCCTTCCCGGCCCCATTTCCATTCGAAATCTCTCAAAAATCCATCCTCACACCTTCGAAGGTGAAAATTCGGCTATAGCCTTCCAAGCATGGATCCGTAATTTTAGGTATGATTGCAATGTTTTTGGGCTATTTTGCTAGGTTTAGCATTGCAGAAGTTTTGCTTGGATCTCATTCAAGAGAACTAACCGGAAGATCCTATGGCAATAGTCGAGGAAGAAGAGTTCAAGAAGACAACACTAGTCTTCAATGTGTATGTTCAATATTGTTTTGGTTGCAACCTCTCGACTAAGAAGACCACGAGAAGATTTTGGGTTTGTCCGAAAGGCGCACCAACACACAATGGGATAACATTGACAATCATGCTTGGAATTGCCTTCCCTCATTTGAAGATGATATGTGGCACGCTCTCTATAGAATGAAGAGAAGGTCATTTGAAAATTGGTTGGACTGACAGCCATACCGATCAGGCCGGGTCGTAAAGTTAGGCTCTCAGAGATCCCTGTGAAAGCAAAGAGCTATGGTATTTTTACTTTCTTGCTCATGGAGAGATGCCATTGCATGTCGGGCCAAAGATTTTATGTTGGAAAGGCCACACCCGTAAATACACCAAGAAAGTGACTTTAGTTTTAGCATCCAAGACTATGCTTTACAAAAGGTTTGTTGCCTTACCCTCGTCAAAGACTACTTGATATCATTAAGGAATTTGAAGATGCCACGTTCCGCCTAATATTTTTTGTGCCGTTGATGGTTCTCACATATTTCCGCATTGCAAAGCCATGGAGAAAAGACAAAGGGGATGATTATTACGTTGGATAAAAAAAGACATTCCTCGCTCGCAAGGTGTAGTAACACACTCGAATATTTGTCAATGTATGTATAGTAGAACGTTCTCAGGCATGATTCCAATCGGGCTTTAAGAAGAGCCTATTGTACAAGAGGCTAGCATCAAAGCAGATTTTGGTGAACCTATTGTTCAAAATGACGTGAAAAAGATTAACGTAAGAGGTGAATTACCGATGCGATGTAATAGCTTAGTATACCTCCAATGCTTTTGGGGATCTCGCTTATCCGGGCTGTAATATTTTGATTAAGGTTTTTCGTGATGGCACCGTGCTTCTCGGCAAGTTCAATAAGAGGATTTGCAAGGGCGTGGTTTGTGTTGAGAATGGTTTTGTATAGTGAAAGAAAAAATTCAGAATTTTGAAAGCTCCCTTCATTCACGTTGGTAGGGTAACCAAGATTATTCATGTCCGCCGGTCTTGTGGAATTTCCAGATAATGGAAGACCCGATATGGAAATGCCGCCCTTAGAACCGTAATTGCCGTGATGTTGCCTACTATGAGACAGAGGACATGAATAAGAAATTGAAGAAGGAAGGGATTTGATAAGACATGTAATTTTTCTAATAGAGAAGGTAGAAACTAGTTTGATTCATTCCACACACCTCATTTGGTTTGAGGTGTTCCCATTAATTGAATGTATTCTCGCCATTTGTTGAGCGTAAATATGTACATGAACTTTCATGGAATCATTGAATTGAAACATTTGAATTGAAACAATGTTTGATTTTGTGCACTTCACCTAGGTATAGCAAAAGTAAAACAATGTTTGTATCTTAATAGATTGTTTGGTGACTTTAAAGAATGTTTCATAGAGTTTAAAGGAGGTTTGCATCTAAAAATAATGTTTCCACGTTGAAATGTTGTTTGCATGTTTCCTTCTAGTGAATAAACATATACAAAGAAAAAACAAATACGCAGATAATGAATAAGACAATGAAAACAAGATAATAGACAAGTGTAGAAGATGATGAGTCGCTTTTATTTCCAAAAACTCGTGTCCGTATACATGAACAAATGTCGGAAAATAGAGTAGCCACGTAAATGTTTTCAGGGTCCCCGAATGCTTCTAAACTACAACTAAACAATCTTAAACTCCATGAACCTCCTCCACTTAACCTCAGAATAATAGCATTTATGAAAAATGGGTTAGTGAAAATGTAGAATATGCACAACTGAAGAATATCTCTGTGGAAATCAAAAAACTCGTATTCACATTTCAATGATTTATAAAATAAGACCATTTCTATCATGGTTCGAAGTCCAAATAAGGCTCTATGGCGTTTCAAGATCATACAACATTTCAGAACTAAGAACTAAACCACAAACCAAAAAAGGCATCGAGGTAAAAAAAAAAAAAAAGGCCGAAGTTCATGAAGAGGTCGTTCTCGGTGACAAAAAAAAGGTTCTTCAAAGCAAGAGGGCTATTCTCGGGGCAGCTTCATGCAACCAAGGAACCGGGACTCCCAAAGGCACCATCTACCATGATGCTTGACGCACAAGCTCAACATGTGTTCTCTCGCTTAAAGGGGCTTTGTCACCATGCAATCAACTCCGCCCATTAAAACCTCTTTCCATAGCCATGTAACCAAGAATAACTCTTTGTTGATAGAGGTATTGGAAATTTTGTTCAGGTAGCCCACAATTTTTGACTCCATCACATGTCAGCCGAAGCACTACTTACGCTACCGCCATATCGAAGAGCTCAAGACTAGTATATTGTAGGAAATGGCCGACCAAGACCTTGCGCTTTGCCATCTTCGAGCCCAAAACAATAAAGATTCTACGAGAAATCCAGACATGCATAATGGAATTTAAAGAGACATAGCATGAAACCTTTATGGTATTATAATTTCATACTAGTCAAGATCAGAATATTATTTCTCTCTCATTTTAATTCCAATTGAGATCCCCAAACCACTTAGAAAGGTATGTTCAATCATACTCGAAACTTAAATGTAACATAGTCTTTTAATCCAACTTCCATAAACCTAAGAACATAAAAGTAAAACCAGAGAATAAAAAAATTGAAAATGACAAAGGCAGACAAAGGTCCATACCTCTAGAT